>JAUMHL010000030.1:24784481-24807897 GCA_032362345.1 Sandelia bainsii
TTGGACACCCCTGCTCTTTACATAATTAGGTTTATTATGTAATAAACCAAATTGTTGAATCTCATAACACAAAAATTAGAAACAATGGTCCTGATTTGAATCTTTGCTCATGATTTTGCCTGGTATCTTAAAAATCTTTGATTTGCAGGTACTGTTCTAAAGTTTGTAAGTTTCTGCATCTGTATGGTCATAGAGAGGGAATTTTTTTTACCTTTATTATTTTCTATAGTCTTAAATTGCTTGGGTCAAGCTGCAAATTACTAATTATGAGTAATTCTCAAAAGATAGTTCTAAATATTTAGACAGGAAAATATACCACACAGAATTACACAGGTGCTAAATTCAATAAAATATTATTAATAACCATATTAAAATTAATCACAAAATATATTCAAATCCTTTTTCAATTAAAATTAAGAAAGAAGAAGAAGACAACTTGGTGTTGAAATTAAGTTACCAGAGCAACAAAACTATGTCGCTTCACTTTCAGTTCATCTTGTGACGTTGTTTTGCAGCCTGGTCCCTCACTCACTACATTTCACTTCACTTTTTCACCACAACAAAATTCTCTGCACACAACGGTGATTAATGAGGTTTTGTATGAGCAGAACAAAAATTCCTTCCTAATCCCATCTCCTGCCGTGTTAGTGGAACAGAAGAGGCAGAGATAGAGCAGGGAGATGAGGGGGGTGGGTCAGGTGCTCTCATCTAATAAAAGCCTCCTCAAACAGAGATGCTCTCCACGCGCTTCAGTGGAGACGAGCTGGAATATTCCTTTAAAAAGCCTTTTTCTCTTTTTATAAAAGTGGGGTCAGAGCGTCAGAGAGGCAGTCATCAAATAGAAATCTTTGTGTTTCATTATTAATAAAACTGTTGGTTCTGCTCTGTGCACTGCAGGAGGACGAGGTAACGAACTGAGACATGTTGGTTTAGACAAAGAAACTTCCATGTTTTTATGGAACTACCAACAAATCTGTTGATTATTCTCTGAATAATTTGGTTTACTTTCATCTTTTTTGCTATAGTAGTCTCACTGTTGAAATGTTTCTCATCTTATTTTGTAATTTAACTGTTTACTTGTTGATAAATACATGCAGGAGCACTTATCTGTTCTCGTTTGTTTGTGCACAAACTGAGTTCTGCACAGTTATGGAGCTGTTCCAGTTTTCCTCAGGAACTCGGGTCACTTCTGCTCTATGAAAAATGTCTGACAATTCTCTCCATTGTTGTTTTTGTGTCTAAAGGACAGAAAAGAACTATTTAAATGTAACTCAACTTATTTTTAAGGAGAAGAAGGAAAACTTGACCAAATTTAGAAGCCTTCAACATTTTGTGATATTTTCTTCCATCACGTTATTTGTATAGACAACCAGATCTGAGATAAGATGAAAAAAGTAAAGGTTATTATTGGAAAGTCATGAAAATTTGAGCATTTTTGAAAATTTCCAGCTCTGTGAGGGAGAGAAAAAAAACAGATCCAGATGATTTTATTGTGGTTTCTGAACAAGTTTAATTTCTTAAATGATAAATATGTGGAAAATCTTACTTCATAAGAAGACTCATTGCTCCAACACTTTGCATCTTTAGTGTGTTGATGAGGTAAAAAAAAAACCATTGTATTGTATCTTGAGTGATGTTATGACAGCAGAAGAAGTGACTCTTCATAAATGAGTGGAAAAAGACAGGGAATTACACCGAGCTGCCAGTTAAACGCTCTCAGAGGCCAAGGTAACAGGCCAGGCTGAAATTATATTCCACACCTTTTAACCGCTGGAAACAAATCAAGGTAAGAACAGAATCTCATGTGTGTGAAGACAAGAGGGATTACAGGTTCTTTCCTCTGTTTTGTCTGAGGGTGAGGGCCTGTTTGTGCAGTGTTCAGGATCAGAAGACTGTTTGAATGGATCCAGACTCCGACCTCTGCTGTCCAGGACGGCCGATGACGCAGGCAGACGGTGCTGAGCAGCAGCCTGACATCACAGGCCGAAACATGAGGATAACTCAATGTATTTTATAAACACTGAGGTTTGGTGGGAAAGCTGGGGAAGGCTAATGCACCGGGTAACTCTAACAGCACATTTCCTTCACCCACAGAGTTTCATAAGGAAACAGCAGTTAAGTCTTGTAGGTCACCACAACCCTGAGGGCCTTCACACCGCAGCGGGTAGCTGTCCAGGAGTCTGACTTTTCTCAGACAACCTGCAGCCTGATGAAATGATAATAAAGCTCCCAGAGGCTCCCTCCCTGTCTTCTCTTGAACACGCTGGAGGCACTGATCACAGTGGAATCTCTAGACTAAATAACAGACGAAACAGTAGACACCTGTAAGCTGACGGGTCGGATCAGCGCAGGAAGTCTGCTCTGACGCTCACACAGCTGGAGGAGACACTCAGCAAGCACTTAGACGTTAAAGTGAAAGTCATCAAGAGCAGCTGCCTGACTTTAATGGCTTCCTGATATCAGGAACTTATAGTGTTTTAACCAGCAGCCAGTTAGCTTCACTTAGCGCAAACCCTAGAAACAGGGGCATGAGGCTAGTCTGGCTCCATCCAAGGTAACAAAATGTGACGACAAGCTACTTTAATCTCAGTTCAGTAACGAGACATTTATGTTTACATAGGCTCAGTCTAGGTGTAGAGATCTTCTGTTGTTGGTTAAGTGCTTATTTGACATCATCAACTGGACAGATGTTAGGTGCAGCTGCTAAAAAGTTATTTTTCTCTGTGTGCTCACACTAGGGCGATGAGTGCAAACTTTCTCCTCCAGATAAAACATTTTCAGCTTGCACAGAAGTGTCTTTATCTTCGATAATCCTGCCCAGAGCCTTTACAATTACAAAACATGTAATTAAAGCATCTATGAACTTCAAGTTAACCTCAGTCAGAGCACACCTCAGAAAACTAAAAGTCTGTCAGGAGTTGCTGGATGCAAAGTATCCATGAAAGCACAAAACCAAGAACATGCATCTAAAGCAGCACAGAACACACAAACTGTGATACAATAAAATACACAAATGCCTTAAAAAACAGGTGAAATCAAACACACACTGTCACTTAAAGAAGACTAAAAAAGAAAATGCATGCTCCAAATACCTGGATTGATACTGAATTAATCAAGGTGATGACATTCCACATGTTTCCATGTCACTGCCAGTATGTTGTCGTGATTCAGACCTGCAGGCAACTTTGTCAGGGCTGACTTCACTGTGACTGAGTGCCAGAAGGAAGAGGAGTCATCTCTGCTAAAAACAGACACTTTTAATGATGATCTGTCAGAGTAAATAACTGCACAGAAGACAGCTAAAGCTGCATGTGGGTATATTTTTGGAGTCTGCAGCCCGCATGTGCTTTCCTATCCATCTGGATGAAATGTGTGTGAAACAGTGTCACTCTCACCAGGATGCACAAATACTGTACTTCATTAAACAGATTCCAATGTTTAGCTTTGATCCACGAAGCCTACAAGTGTTTCTTGAGATTCTTATGTTGGGAATGCTTCAAAGTCGTAAAACTGAAAAAGGAAAAGCTGCAAGAACATTTTTCAGTTAGACATCTTGATAATTGTTATATGAATAATCTGCAGCTTCTGTGTAAGAATAATGCTATTCATGTGATTACTGACATAAATAAAACTAATAAAGTTCATGTTAAACTGAAATACACAAACATGGAAACTGAAGCGATGGCTTTTATGTCTTTAAATGGACCTGGCAGCGCGTCAGCGTCTTTCAGGTTCTGTGTTGGTGGCAGCATCTCATCTTTCTGATGGAAGAATCCTCCTCTCAGAGATCTGAGCCCTGAGGGGGGAAAAAGAGGTTTATGGCTCCCCAGCATACAGGACCTCAGCCCCGTGGCTCCACAAATCAACTGTCACTCCAGCTGCAGAGTTCAGTGGTCTATCAGTGCATGTCGAGCAGCTGTTTTTATACCAGACACATACTCTTCTTATAGATCACACATAAACTGTTATTACTGAGACTGAGCGCCAGTCACTGCAGCAGTGTCACCCTGCAGGAAAAGACACATTTGACAGTCTCGCATGTTAGCGGAACCATGTGAAAACCAAATGTAAAAAAGTGTTTCACATCAGTGCCAGGAAGTGTCGACTGGGCTGTTGTTTGTCCTTTGCTACAGATTCTTCTTGCTCTGCAGCAGCTGGTGAAAAATACCAAGTGTTCATATTCTGGGTGTGAATGGCACAGAAAATATATTTAAACTTTTAGACATATATAACCTGACAGTTTTGGTTAAGTGCATTTTAATGTTAAACTGACATTAAAATTCAATATATAGCTTGTCTCCTGGGTGGTTAGTGTATGTGTGTTTTTAGCACTATGTATATTAGTCTGTGACTCCCAGCGCTGCAGTGAATGTTGAAGGACGACATGCTGCTGTGAGTTTGTTGAAGTGTCCCTGGACAAGACACTGAACCTCGAACCCTTGGTGTCTAAGGGGGCAGCCTGTCCACAAAGAATTTCCCCAAGGGGATCAATAACGTATCACTTATCATTATTGATGCACTGTATGTTGAGAATGTTTCAGTTGGTGTCCAGCTTGTTGTGGTGATGCTGCAGTAAACAGACTGTGCTGAAAGTTGGAGGGAGGTGGAAACGTCCTGTCAGCTCGCTCATCCATGGCCATGTTCGGGAGGATGTTCTGACTGAAAGAAAAAGAGCTCAGAGCAGAGTGAGCAAGAATGTGAGAGACACAGAAAAGGACGGCAGCATTTGGTGGGTATCACGATGTCATGTTGTGTCACATTAAGGATTCTGCAGCTTCTCTGTGCCAGTCGGGTTTATGAACTGGAGTGGAACAAATGCGGGAGGACACAGATCCTCGCCTCCAAAAGCAAAACAGAGAACAAGCAGGAGACAGACGGATGAAGACCTGAAGCACTGTTCCAGCCTGAACTGTGTCACCTCCTGCATCTGCAAATACAGTATGTTGAGTTGAGCCAAAAGATTTAGACTAGTAGAATCAGTGCAGAACAACACAGTCAAACTTCTTTTCTTGTTTTATGTTAACAGATTCAGAGACAGTGTTTAATAGAACAGAGTAGTTACTGTAGCTTATCTGCTCCTGTGGTTAGACAAGAAGCAGAAGGAAGCAGCCTAGCCCTGTATAAAGAGGAAGAAATAAACCTATCACTATCTCTAAATGTCTTTTTTTTCATGATGCACTGTATGCTGTTTCTTAAATTTTAATTGAACTGAACAAACTGTCATGTGTTCAAACTGTTTGGTGACAAAAGCTTTTCTACACACTCCAGAGGTGACCAGGAAAGTTGTTGGTTTTGTTGACACCTGACCATAAACCAAAGTGCTGGACAAATTACATTTTTGACCTGATGTACAAACAACATCTAACGAATCTAAAGAACACACAAAGTGTTTCATTCACTATTTTTTTCAAATTATTTGAAATATGCTGCTTGCTGTTGAAAACACTGTCAACATTATATTTTATAAAAAGAGATGTTGCTCGTCACTCTAAAGGCGTCAGTAAATGTCTCATCTGTATCAGACTTTATGTGTCCACTGTAAGCTAATCCATCGGCCTGAGGATCAATGTGAAAGCGGTGACTTATACTGAGCAATGTCAGTAAAGGCACAAAGAGCAGTGTTATGTGTATACGCATTTATTAAATGGTTAAACCATTTATTACATGATGACGTTTATCACTGACTTTAACCACAACATTTGGTCTCATTTCACCTCAAATCATCTGAGAACAACAGGTTCTGTTTGTACCATTTGCTTTCTCTCTGTGTTTGTGCCATGTACGCATCCAACACTGACCACTACATCCACCTCTCAGACTTTAACCATTGAAGCTGATTCTGATTTTCTCGCTTTAGAGGTAAAAACCCTTGGCTCCAGATTTGACGTCATCTGTTTTTGGGTGCACAGAGCAGCAGCTTCCTCGGGCAGCGGCTGGATGCTGAAGTGTAAGTGAAACACAACAGGAGCAGCAGAAACGAGGAGAAATAACCTGTAACATCTCCACTCATTAATATTACAAGCAATACAGTGAAATCTCAGCCTACTTTAACCTCTGAATAATTCACACAGTAAAATATTTCTATCTCCCTCTACCCCACTTCTTAAAAGTGTCTTTTCTTGGTGCTGCTCAAAGTGGAGCAATGGGAGTGAGACAGTGGGAGGTGGAGTGTGAGCAGACAGAACCAAAACTCATTTTACTGACTGTCACATTTCTCATCCCATTTTAGTTCTTCATTTACCTGTAAAATTGTATTTTTTTTATTTTATTATTTCTTTATTTAATTTCACGCTGTAAAAATTCTGCCCTATATTTGGCCTTAGTTGTAATACTAACTGAAGCTTTCAGTGGACTATTTAACCTACAGGACAAACACTTAACATACTAAATTATACTTTATACAACTTTCCTTTTTATTACTGTCATTATTAACAAGCAGAGGAGGGAAAATCCGTGTCTGGACACACAAAGAAATGTTCTGCTATAAAACAGCCATGACAAAATTCATTTTTAAGCCAACACTATAATTAAAGCAGTTAAGCAAACACATTTCACAGAACATTCATGATTCACACATAAATGGTTGAACTAAGAGTCCTACAGTCGGGGTTGCAGGCGACCTGGATGCATCCTTCAGGTCTTTTTTGCAGCGCGCACTGCTGTGACGCACGGTCACATTGCGTCAGGTCAGCATCGGAAATGAATGCGCTGCAATGCAGACAGGATTAGACCGGATTCTGTGTGCAGGACATATACACACACAGTTAATTAAAGCAGACCCGAGCCTTTCTCCTCCTGTGCGGTTCTGTTCTGGGATCGGTTTGGATCTGTTTCCTGCGTTTTCAGGACTTGTTTTGGGCTAAAGCCAAGAAAAAAAACCGGGGACCTGCAGCTTAAGAGGAAATATTTCCAACAAGATTTGTATAATTGTATAAGTACACCGCTTTTGTATCTGCGAACTGTTGTGGAGCAGAAAACTGCACTTAAATTAGAAGATTAATTTGAAGAAACTGTGAGAAAACAGTTGCTTACTAAGAAAGTTCTGTCACATTTTCTCGCAAATACTCGTGCGTTTTCACTCCTCTTACTCTGTGGAACTACAGGTTGTGAAATGACAGCAGAAATCTGAAGACACGGTTCCTTTTTCTCCCCTCAGTGATGCACCGAGGCAAATCTCAGCTCCTCATTCTTACAGGTCAGGTGTGTGGATGTAAGACGTTGCTGTTAAGTTATAAGTTTGGTTGCTCCTCTCCAAACTGAAACTCGAGCCACCGATCCTTCACCGCTGCCAGCAAACCTGCGCGCCACGAGCTGGAGGTGCCGTGGGAGATGCCATGGCATCCAGATACTAATGTGATGGGTAAGATTACGAAGTGTTTATATGAGTGTGTCTGAGGAGGTGAAGTGGGTGTAAGTGGAATAGGTGACCGAAAATGGTTCTTGAAAGGTTTGTGCCGTGGAAAAACTTTAGAACTGCGTTAATTGCGCAGAAAAGGTGATATTTACGCACAGCATGAGCTTACACAAGTGCCCATTAAAACAGCTTTTTAGCAGCTAATACCTTAAAAAGTGAGTTTACTTCAGTAGCAGAGCGATGAAATAATTATATAGTTCAAACAAATATCTTGTGGGTAATTTTCCCTTAAATCACTTTTACGCAGGCAAGAAACTGACCAAAGACAGACAGACACGTTTGCCTGCGTGCAGAGATAATGTAGATAATTAGACAGTTAATGTGTGATGCTGATATATGAATTCACACTCAGGAGGCAGGAGGCTGCTGGAACACATTGAACAGACAGAGTAAAAGAGTGGATGCTAAAGTGGACCTCGTTAGAGGCTGCGTGCGAAAATCTGTGCAGTAAATTTACTTTGTACAAACACGAAATCAGGTCTGTGATATATTCTTGCAAATACATTATATATTAATGTGTCTGAACTGAAAACATTTCATTCTTCCTGTCATTATGACTGATTCACATTAGGGTGGAAAGTCCAGCAGACAAACACAAAACAGTGAGAGCATCACTCAGATTCTGTCCTCCTGTATAATAAACTCTCAACCTTTGCATTACAGTTCAACTTATTTAAAGAATGTTTTAGTCATTTTTACTGAATCTAGAGGAACAAACAGAGATGAAAATATATTCTGTTTATATACTGTATGTGCTTTTTCTGTTGTTTCGATCACATTTACTTGATATTCTTCACATTTCTGGGGTTTATTCGGGTCTAAACCGGCGGATAAATTTGGGTACTGCAGCTCTACACACTGATGGAAGGATGAAGTTAGATACTGACCTTTGAGTGTGTGTCTGTCTGGTGATTTGTGTGTGTTGCTGACTGGTTGTGTGGGTGTAAATCACTCCCTGACGCTCAGGGATGCTGATGTCCAGGATGCTGTTGCTATGGAAACTCAATGCAATAGCCAGCTGATCCCCAGGGTGCAGATGAGATGAGTACATCACAACGGTGTTCAGCCTTCGAGTTCAAACATATGTGTCAATGCGATCATGTGATGGAGGTCCAGTAAACTCTTCTCATTAGTCTGGTTACTGGGACTAAACGTGATATCCAACATGTAAGCATGGTTTTATGTAGCCTTGTGGCTGTGCTTCTATTTAATTCTAATTTGATTTCAGGGTCAGAGAAACCATTTGAAACACATCTTCTCACAAGCAATACAATTTCTTACATAAATTACTTTTTAACTTAATTTATAGGTTAAGTCAGTGTTGGTCACCAAAGTGCAGAAAACATCAGCAATCAGCCTTCTTTTAAAATACATTCTTAGTACTTGAATGCAGTTTTGAAGTATTAGTATTACCAGATTGCTACATCTTCTTCTTTCTCAGTGGAAAACATTACAATGTCAGTCTCCTTTCTCAACATTTCTCAACAGTTGCAGGTTGAAAATTACAGTTGTTCCCATAAATAATGGAATGGTGTACACCACCGCCACCACAAACACTGATGCCCAATTTTGAGGATCATAAATAATGGTAAAAATGACAAGCAGTTGTGTGGCCTGTACCCTCATTACTACATGACTAATCAAGCAAGGAGGTGGTTCTGAGGCCAGATGCCAAAAAAAAGTATCATCATTCCGTTATTTCTAGACCTAATTGTATTAGGCAGCAAGTGAACAGTCCACTCTTGAAGTTGATGTGTTGGAAGCAGGAAAAATGAGCAAGTGCAAGGATTTGAGCAACTTTGAAAAGGACACGATTGTAGCCTCTATCTATCGTTTGACTTTATAATACTAACGTAACATCAGAGCTGAGTATCCAGGAGGACAGTTGACTCCCAGGTACAGCAGAAGCCTCCAGTGGAGACTTGTTAAATCTGTCTCATTCAAGGTTGAGGAAAATTTGTTGGTGTCCCTTCAGTGTTTTTTCCTAATGCACACGTCATGCTGATTTGGGACCAGATTTATTGCATTAAACATTAAATAAAAGTGAATAATAAAATGCATAATGTGTGTCTCTCTTATGTAGTCTCATAAACAGACTTCTTGGCGCGTCCTCATTTACACATGACAAAAAAACAAAAAGTAAATGAAGTACCTCATCTCACTTTGCCTAAATTACTTTTTTTTTATCCATAAAATGCAGGAAGACAAACAATGGCTATAAACCATCGAACAGTCCTGACGGCTGCAGCTCTAAATGTTGCAGAGTGGTTCAGTGTTTGCACTCTGACTGCCTTATTGTTTAATTGTCAGGTTGCTTTGGGACCACTTACAATGCCATGAAGTAAAAAAATGCACAATGTTTAATGGAATGCAGTTATCCTGTGAAATCATAGCCATAAACTAGAGATGTATTTAGATTTTCGTTTTTTAAAGGTTTATATCTTATTCTGGGGCTTCACTGATTATATGATTATAAAAAAAGTTAAAATACATGTTAAAAGGCCTCCTCTAAAAATGCTTGTTTGAGCTCCTGTATCTTGAAAGCCCCTTTCCCCCAGCAAATGGCCCAGAAGGTTTAGTTGAGGACAAAAACAAGATCAGTATTTATGAGTTTCCTGCTGCTTATATCTCACGTGTGGTTATTACTGAGAGCATGCATCTCACAGATGATTCATCACACCTGCTAATATTTGCGCTTGGCTTAATGTAATGTCATTATTTTACTCTGCTTAATTTACTGTGTGCTGCGACGTAACAGATAAAAATCTATTTATTCTAAGCAGTAATATTGTCATTAATGGCTCCTGGCAGGAGAAACCAGTTTAAACTATTTGGACCTGTACAGTAAAATCACTTCTCTTCACTCTCTCTTTCTCCTCATTATCATTTTCTCCTCTCATCATCTTTTTCCATCCCTGTCTACACGTTTCCTTCCTCTCTCCACCTTTCTTATCCTCCTTGCCTTCATCCCTTACTTCATTGCTTCCCCTCATTTCTTCTATTCCTTGTTTTAACTTTATTTTTCATCCCCTACTCCTCTTCCCTACAGGCTGTTAATGGAGAAGATTTTTAATGTCAGCCGGGACAGTGGTCATCGCAGGAGGAATTCTGGCTACAGTTATCTTACTGACCATCGTCGCTGTACTGTGTTTATGTAGGCTGCAGGTACGGTTATTTTACTAAACACTATACATCTACACATCATGTTTAACCATTACCATCCAGACTCCTAAATGCCTCACTTTAGCAGTGGACTAAATTAGCAGACTGCTAGTACTGTGAAAAGGTTTGAGGTTCAAAATGTAATATGATGTATGTTCTAGTTTCTAGAACAGACATCAGTTTCTAGTTTCTCATCTACGTGATAATTCTCGTCACAAATGCACCGTATTGTAGAAATATTAACATATTAAACTGACAAGGTGTAATTGTATGCATGTGACGTACAATACCCTTCAAAAATATTGGAATGGCAAGGACAATTTAGTTTTTGCTGTTCACTGAAGACATTTGGGTTTCAGATGGATATGAGAAGAAAGTTCAGAACTTCAGCTTTTATTTGGTGCCAAGTACACCTTGATGCAACCAGACAACCAGAAGACAGCATTTTTTTGTATCAGATGACCCACATTTTAGGTGAGCAAGTATTTGCACATGTGACTGACAGGTCTTTGTTACCCAGGGTTGTCCTGTGGGACAGATTTTCAAACAACCAGCTCTAAATGGCTACTCTTGGTTTTAGCCTTGGGTGACATCACCCACAACTTCCACAGTTGAGGGGTGAAGGTATCACATTCACCATTCAGACCACACTTTATGAGCATAAATACAGAGGACAAACCACAGGATGCAAACCCCTCATCAGCAGAAAGAATCAGAAAGTCAGGTTGGAATTTGCACAAGAAAAATGCACAGAGGGAAGTTGGAAGGAGACCTCAAATTGATCCTCCGGGTTAGTTCCACTTTACACCTGTCATTAATGGGCTTGTTAGATGGACAGTGGAAGGTGTGAGTAAATGTAATAGTCACACCTTTTACAGCCCCTCCTATCCCTATTAATGTGGGTCGTTAACTGTGCCTTCCTGGTGGATGTGTGAAGTGGTCTTCATTTTCTGGGGATAGATAAACTGGAGACAGATTCTGTCTTCACCAAAGCTGAGGGAGGGATTTTCCACATGCACACCTATCCCACATGCGATTTTGGGTGTGCTACCAACTTCCCTCAGACTGAAGAAGCTACTTTGAAGACTAGTGAAATGTTTCAACCTAACAAGAAAGAATTCCAGTTGCCATGACTCAACTTCCAGAAAAAGGTTTTGGCTTAAGTGGAAAGGTCTCTAAACAATAAAAGCAAGAGGTGATAAATTACCATGGAGACAGAAATAAAAGCCAATGTACTATACATGCAGGATGTGTACAAGCATGTACATCATATTTCCATTGTGTTTTTACATGGCTTGCCATCATTTGATGTTTGACTTATTTTTATTATGTTATCTTTGCGTGTCTTCTTCTAGTCTTCCCACTGGAAAATGAATGCTACCAGCTATTGAACTCTACTTCCAAATATTCAGAACAGTAAATTCTGTTAAGTTTATTCAAATAGACAATAACTAGCCAGTGGCTCTCTCCCTCACCTGGTAATAGAATGAGATGCAAACTGCACAGTGCATTATCCATTAAAGTGCAAACAAACTATATCTTTGTCAGATTAAAAGAGTATTTAAATGAAACATTAACAAGAACTTTTGAATGTTTTTAGTAGAAATATGCTCCACAACTTAATGGCAGCACTGCAGAGATTCACATCTAAAAGTTTTTCAGCAAGACTCACCTTTCTAACAGTCAGATCATTTCAAATATTTCTGCTTTACTGATCAATTTTGTAACATTTTAATTTACTGTAATTTCAAAACTAATACCTGAAGAACTGGGCAGACTGTGGTGGAGCAAGAAGAGGAAAAGTACAAGTACTGCTGGCTTAAGTTCAATTTTACAACTTGAATCATCTACTGCTATACTACTTGTGCACAGCAGAGATCTGAGCTACATTAAAAGCTAACATGAGTCAGAATAAAGCGCCATCTAAATGTGACGTCTGGCAAGTGAATGAATAATGCTTGAAGAGGTGTGTTTACTGTGGAGTCTAAACGCACCAGGCAACAGGAGAAATGTGGCTGGTAACTGGCTGGAAATTGAATGGCAGTTGGTCTTTGGCTGGAAGCAGAAATTCTGAGTGGTTGTGACTGTGTAACAGCCTGAGTCCAGCTGAGACTGATGGGAATGTTGTTAGTTTAGAGACATTTAGCAAAAAAACAATGGACAAAGTGAAAATCTGATTTCAAAATGCTGCTGAGAAAAAGTTTACGTTGTGTGATGATGAAGATCATGACTCTGTTTCTCTGTTTTTGTGTATTTGACCCCTCCAGTATTACTGCTGTAAGAGGGAGGAGTCTGAGAAGGGGGAAGAGGAGGAACCAGAGCTTGCCAGCATGTCACCGTCCCGGCCTCTGGCTCTGTCTGCTCCTCCTACACCTCCAACACCAGAGCATTACAGCAACGACCCTGAGACCTACCCCCCGACCTTCCTCACTGAGGCCAACGGGCCTGCTAGCTACTCCCCCACACCACCGCCGCGCAGGTGCCAGCGCTCACACGCCTTTTGCCCGTCCTGCGCCCGCTGCTCACTGCCCTTCTACCTGCAGCACCCACAGAGGCTGTGCAACGGCGGGCGCAGGATCAGCTACAGGACTGTGCAGCAGCAGGACCTGGAACTGCCCATGGACCTGGCCAGCTTCTACCAGAAGCTCAATCTCATCCGCTCAGTCACCATGAAGGAGGTGGTCACCCACAGCATCAGCACAGACGTCTAGGAGCTGGCAGGATGGAGGTGGTGCCGCTCTGTTGGCCTGGAGGAAAGGTTCATTTATACAGACAGCTCTGGCTGAGTATACAAATGAATGTGGTGCTGCATGAATGCTGTGCTGTACTGATGCAACAATACTGAGGGCTTGTAGGCGTTTTAACGCATCTCATGGCCACGTTGGTGATCTACAGCTCCAGAGCAGCTGCTAACAGCTGAGTGCATTTGTTTCTGACAGACTTGAAGAGACTTATTTATCAGTTTGGACTTGAAACTGATCATTTTGTGAGCATTACATCTGGTTTTGTGTTTACTGTGTAATTAAGTAAGTAACTAATACATGCATATCAAAATGAAAACAACTGAATTTACAATATGAACATTTGTCAGTAAATAACACACATTTTGTTTGTTTGAATGCACCACACAACACACAGAAATGGAGGCTAAAAGCCCAGTGAAAGTAGGACCTTTCCTGAATGAGGTTAACGGCTTGTTAGCTAGTCTGAGTATCTTGGTTAACAAATTTCAGACCAAAACCAACAATGAATGTATCAACAAGTCTTTGTCTGTATCTGAAGCCTGATAGATCTTCCTCCTCTGTGCCACTTTGTTGTCTGAAAATAATTAAAACCCACCAAAGATCCACACTGGATGACATGTTCCTTCATTTCCACGAACACATACTATAATTTGTCATCTCAGCCAACACTACAGCAACCAATGTGGATTCTGCTGAAAATAGTCCAACAAAGCTTCCTCACATATACGTGAGCTTAAGTCTTCAGTAGGAGCCACCAGGCTTAAAAGCTACAGACAAAATGTTGAGAGAAGTCTACACCAAAATACTGAGACAGTCTAAGACTTGATTGGTTTTGGTGTTTTCCTGGGATTTGTTGACAATAAGAAAAATGTAGATTAATCATAATTAATTAAATGTTTGGAGAAGAAAGTGTTTCCCAAGCCAATATACAATATATACTGTATGTGTATTTTTACAGTAGACTTCTGATACCACTTAACTGTGATTCAGTTATGCAGTAATGTTCACACATAAATGTTTTTGTAATGCTAGTATAGCAACAGCACAATGGAAATCTTTCACTTAACACCTCACCTTAGCTATTTCGTACCTTTAAATACCTTCTCAGAGATTAGATTATCTATTTAGGCTGAGGCTCCCAGATGCCATGGTCAAACTGCAAAGGTGTCTTCACTTACTTTGCCTGGATACACCTCTTCTCGACATCCTGCAGGTGTGTATCGACCGAGTCGAGGTCTAATCAGCCACACTGAGAATGAGAGTGTGGGTGGTTTCAGAACTTCTTATCAAGAATTCAATTTCTCTGAACCTGGCAGGTGTCATGAGGGGACAATTAATTTGTGCACAAGGATTACAAGTGGACAGTGTAAAGTTTTGTGCCAATATACACTACTCACAAAAAGTTAGAGATATTTGGCTTTCGGGTGAAATTTATGGAAAACGTAAAAAGTTCACACTACAGTGATATTATATCATGAAAGTAGGGCATTTAAGTAGGTGAAGAAGACAGATGAAAAACTAGATATCACCACATGAATTACTATGAAGAACCAAACTGGTGTCGTGCAAAATCTGAATTAGAGCAGTAAAGGAGAATTAAAGTTAAAACATCTTCCCGTGCACACATTACATGGAGCTTCTGTTTGACCCAGTGTGTTTCAGTGCATGAATTCATGTTTGTGCCACGTTGCAGAATACAAACTGTATTTTAAGGGCTTTTCTGAAGCATTTAGTGATCCAGTGACTGATTTCTATGAAATATAACATTTGATGTTAATCACTCTTCTGCAGGTAGATGCTGTACTGTCGGCCAGAATTCATACAATATTTGACATGTTTTTCTTGAGATACCGAACATTTAAAAACATAATAAATACCTGATAGTACTTTTAGTACAGTAGAGCAGCGTTTGATCAAACGGTAGAGGCATTTTGGAATAAAACTCTTCATTTCAAACAAATTTACACTGTTACACTGATAACATATGATAAAACAGTACGCTCAGTTTTTTTTTCTTCAGAAACAAGCCTGAGTGTGTCTGTGTGTTGTGTGTGTCATGTGTGATTTGTCTGTTTGTAGTGTATCAGCGTCCCAACCTGACTCAAGGCTGGACAACGGAAGGGAGACACAAATAAAAGGGAAACAGTACCAACATCAAACTAATGTCCAAACAGAGTGGAAGCAAAGGGAAAAGCCACCAGCTCACATTGTGCAGCCAGGTGAACTCACTATTCTTTATGACTGGACTCCACGCAGGCTCCTGCAGAGAGCAGCCTGCTCAGAGAGGGTTGTTGAGAGATGAACAATGCACAATCTGCAATGTTCCAATGTAAAACACCATTTTAAAAACAAAATTATATTTTGCAGGCCAACTGCAGTAGTTACCATCCCCACCCCGTGATGCTTGGAGATCATAGGTCCAACTCCAGCGACATCTTATTGATGTTGAGCAAGTCATATATGAGGATACATAATAAAGCATAGTTATTAGTGTGTTCACCACATAAACCAGTAACTAGAGACAAGACCTGCAGCTGCCTAACATAAAAAACACAAAATTCTTACCCTGAGAAGCGTCATAACTTTCAACTTCTAAGTCAGCATGCTTCACACTCTTATTAACAACTGTGTTGCTTACACCCTGTCGTGTTTGCAATGAGCAACTGAATGCAGTGTTCAGTGGGCTGATGTTGCATCTGAGAAAACCATTCGCTCCTGTGGTTGATGGCGACCAAATCTCAGTGTATACAAGAAAAAAAGCCAATCTGTCAGTGTTAAATAAAGTATGTTAGTGAGTTTAAAGTTCCCTCCACGTTTCGGTTGCTGCTGAACATTCACTTGAAAAACTAAACTACATAATAACACATCACAGGTAGCTGCAGCGATCTGAATGATTAAACTCAACTAAATAGAAGTAAATGACTTGCTAAATAAATAGCTGACACATTCAGCAGCTCATCGCACCCCAGCGTATAACAACAGAGACGACACCATGAGGAGGATTAAATAATGTGTCCTTATGTTTTGTTTGAGCTTTAGATGGAAATAATGACACTTTGATTTCTGCTCCACCATCTGGTGGATAATCACCATGTTTCAGATTCATTTTTAAACATTTCTGTTTTTGTTCACCAAACTTCCTCATCTCACCTGTGACCTGCCCTTAGATTGAAGATGCTTTGCCCTGAACAAAAGAAGCCCACAGCAGTTGTCCTTGTAATGTACTGCCCACCACCAGCTCCACATACAGTATTAAATGTTTTAGTTAATAGATCATTCAAGTTTGTCTTACTGTAGAGACAGAGCTGGTGTTAAAGTTTGCATGCAGTGACGGAGGAATAATATCCTGGGAGTATTTGTGGGGAAGAAGCTTCAGGAGGATGAACGAGTGCAGAACTACTTTTATTATTCAGTGTTTCCTGTCAGTCTGAGCCTGAAACTGTTGCACTGGTTTATTTGCATTTGATGTGTTGTTGTTGTCAGGATGCAGGAGAGTATAGATGAGGTTTGGTGGTCTCATGTTGACCAGCAGGGGGCGTCATATGCTGCTGCTGCTGCTGTTGAACCTTCACGTTTTGCTGTATGCTGTTGCTGTGTGTGTGACATAGGTTACTGTTAATAAACTGGTGCAGGACTGTTTGGTATCTGTGAAAGTTAAATCTTTTATTTATTTATTTTTTGCTTCTCATCAATTTTGACTCATTAAAACAGACACGTTGACCTGTGTATGTCACATGAACCCTGTCATCTGTAGAAAACATCCTAGAAATGTTTCTAAAATGCTGTTATTTCAGTAGATAAAAAATCTGGCAGGAGGAAACATGAATGAGAGAGTATGACTACTGATGTTACGTAAAAAGATTTCAGTCATGCAGCTCAACCTGCAAACAAGGAACTACAAAAACATACCTAAGCATTTAAGTATAGTTTGTCTGAGCTAAACCTGAAGCTGTTCTAATGCAATACATTTTAAATACATTGATATAAATACAATAAAGAGGCAAATCTGATCACTTGAACTGATATTTAATTGAAATACAAGTCAGTACCATTAGGTTTTCAGTTTATCATCAACAGTACACAGTCTCCATACTTATGTTTTGTACAAAGAGGTATCAGTTATATAAAAACACAGTACACAATAGTTAAAAATGAGACATACATGTACATGTCTGAATACATTTCAACCATACTTCAAGTGTCAGGAATCTTACTGTCTGTGTTTGGATCACGCACACACACACAGAGCAGAACTGGCCTCAGTTGACCTGATGAGTAACCACTGGCTGGCATCAGGAGCGTCACGATAATAAAATGAAAATATGACGAATAAATATGCTTCCACGTCCCGCAGGCGTGCAGGCATGGCACCAAACTGCAGGAGGGGTCTAGGGGGGGGTGGAATGGAAACGTTTTGCTTCCTGTTGGGCCACACCAGACACCAAACTGAAACACAGTTTTAAATAAGAGCCCATAAACAGTATTAAATATTCTACTCATGCAGTATAGTCAGGTGAGAAATAATTTAATAGATCTTTTCATTGCAGCAATGAATGCACCAACAATGGAGAACGTTTGACTCCAATTTCTTTCCAACTCCACATGACGTCCGAACTGAAACACACCTGTTACATGGCTGAGACATTTAGTCTCATTTCATACATACATTTATGTATGTATGAAATGAGTCATGAGTCATACATTTAGTTAAGATAAAAAACTACTGTAATAGGAAAAAAAACAGCGGTCAAGAAAAAGACAAGTCTGAAATAATAGAAAATAAAACAACAGCCCTGCACACGAGGCCTCAAAATCATTTTGTAAATGGTCAGAACAAATTAAAGTCTTCATGGAAACTTCATGTTATGGGAGTTTAATTTCTGATTTCTTTTCTAATCACTTCTAAGAAGGTTCTAGAAAGCACAATGAAATGTGGCACAAAGTATAAGGAAATAAAAACAGTGTTCAGTTAGTTCACATCAGGTCAGTGAACGTACAAACATCTGCCTCGGTTTACACCACAATAAGTCTCACACACTCACAGGTGTTTCCACTTATTTCAGCTGACTACACCTTTTAACCAGGATTGTGTCAACGGGCTTAATTCACTGTTCTGTTGAGGTCAGTTTATCCAAATCACAAGCTAATTTCCTCGCTCATGTCAAACTTTATCTGTCCAGTCAAGCAGTTTTGGTTTTAAGTGTCCTGTCTTAGAGATTTATGCCCAGACTCCCTCTGAAAGAAATCGACTCCATCTGCCAATGTTGTTCAGGACAATCCAGAGAGAACAATGTGATAAATACTTATTAAGTAGAAACGTTTTTAATTAGGATTTAGTTACCACATTTCCATTCAGTTTAAATCTACTCAAAAGTATCAGCCTGGATAAAGGGAAACACCTGTGTGGGCCCGTCTTCTCAAATCACACAGTGTAGCTGTGACTGTAAACAGGTTTAGTGGATTTTAGGATATTTTAAAACCTGTTAAGCAACAGGAGAGAAACATCAGAACAGTAGAAATAGTAGAAAAGTTCACTAAGAAGAAGAGCAAAGAGAAAGAAACATGTTTTAGAGAAGATCGCGTTCTTATATTCTGTATGGATGCTGCAGCTGATGTAGCATCAGATGAGAAAATGACCAGATTTTATTTGACACTGACAGATCGACGTAAATCCAAGTTACTGGAGGAACTTCTGCTTCCTAAAACACAGGTAAGTGCTTCCAACTCTGACTTTTACTGTAGCTTCCTCTTGTTCCCAGTAAGTAAACATACTCGTGCGTTTCCTCGTGTTGGAGTTGGGGTGGAGAGAGGCTGTGGCGTCCTGGACTAGGAGGGTGGAGGTCGTATGGCGCGACAGGAGTGGCAGCAGGCCTTGCTGTAGTACCAGTGGCTGCACAAGTTCACTTTAAGAGCCAGCAGGCAGTTGGTGGAGGGACGATCCTGGCAGCTCTCATCTGAGACACAGTTCACACATGGCGGAGTTAAAAAGTATTAAATCTAAATCCAGAAACAAGTTTAACAAAAGAAGAAACTATCTATGGGGAGACTGCAGAGTTTCATAATATAACCGAAAGAGGAAACATCACAAATCAATTAGTCTGTCGTCAGAGAACAAAGGAAAGTGGTGGATTTCAGTTCTAAATGTAAAAGTATGTTTCTAAGCTTTTCATTTCTCCAATACGGGGTCCAGAGATCAACATGGAGACTAACATGTCTGCTCATGCAAATACGGACCTGCCCTGTAACAGCTGCAAACAGAGAGAGATTTACTCTGTAGCTCATACATTTCTATCTGGTGTCATTTCATGAAGGCAATTAAATGAACAAAAATCACAAGTCTAAAGGGAAGTAAACAGAACAAATCTGAGTGTGTATGAGCTTCTGTTTGCAGTGGTGTTACCTGGCGGCTCAGTGGGGCAGGCCTGCAGAGTGCAGGTCTGTTTGGCCACCGGTTTGGTCAGTGGGTCACAGCCTCGGACCAGCTCCCTGCCCTGGTAACACTTGACGTCCCTCATCCTCACACCCACGCCACACGTCTTAGTGCACTGAGGACACACAGAAACAGTCATTAACACCGTCTTTGTGGTGTTACGGGTGCACACACGTTTTATTAGTCTGTTCTACATTAAACAAAAGACGGAGACCAATCATCTGCCAGTAAAACAAAGACTCCTCCACACGAACCACTCTCCACATTAAAGGTGTGTGCACTGTGTTCACCTCAGACCAGGGAGTGGTGTACCATTTGAAGCACGGCCTCTCGAAGCAGGTGTTTTCCTCCTCAGGCTTTTCGCTGCCTCCACACACTTCGTCGTCAAAGGTCTGGAACTTTCCTCCACTGATGCCGACACACTGGACGATCCTCCGCTTCACACCACGGCCGCAGGTTGTGTTACACTGGAGAAGAAAACATGACGTTTATGGTGCTCGTATCTGATTTTGTGAAGTCCTTACAGGACACATGAAAACACAATCTGGTCTTACTCCGGCATGTTGCTTTTCATTGTATTAACAATGTTTTCTCAGAATTTTTTATAGCTTTTTTGGAATAGCATGTATAAAAGTATTGATTTGTGTTTTAGCCATTTAAAATTTGCATTTATGTCTCAGTAAATGGGTAATTAAACTAAAAGTGGAAGCTCCTAAAAATAGCATGTTGTGCTCAGCACAGCAGAAATAAAAATACACATTTTTTAATTACCACCCTCCCACAGTCACTTGAATACACCACAAGTAGTAACAGTAGTTTTTCTATGGTAATTTCAAATGGTCCATCAATGTTTAATTGAATAATCTTTTGTTTCCATAGCTTGTGAGAAAATAGTTTAAAAGTCAATATTTTGTCTGTCCAACAGTCCAAAATGCAAAGTCATTTATTTCTAGTGAGATAAAAATCCGTTGTTGTTGATTATTTCTATGTCAATCGACTAATTAACCACCTAAACATTTTTACTACTAATATACATATTAAGAATCTGATTTCGGCACGGTGAGGAGGCCGTACCTTCTCCCAGTCTTGGCTCAGCCAGTGTGCAGCACAGTCCCTCTCTCCACAGGGGTAGATGGCCAGTGGCTTGTTCTCTGCAGAGCACTGGTTCTCAGGAACCACGCGGCCCTCTGGAGCCTTACAGTACACATGACGCACCATCTTCCCCTGGCCACACAACCCCGAGCACTGCAGCAGTGAAGGTCAAAGGTCAAAATGACTGACTCATAAGAAATGGCTCTAGATAAGAGCAGTAGATCTGTTATTAAATCCATTACATATGAATGTATAGTAACAGATTAGTACTGATGTTCAGTACTACTCACACTTGGTAGCATATTTATGAACTAAAACCTGTGTGTGATGATACCTTGACAGCGGAACCAAAAACCTGAAATATCAAAAACGCCTCTGCAGAAATAAGTTCAGTGGTTTCCGTGGTTACGACAAACAAATTTAGATTAAATATTAGACACTTAAAACAAATAAAACCAAAAGGTTTTAAGGTGCCAAAAGGAAGGGAAACATACTGTATGTTTTGATTATTATTGTGATCATACATGTGCTAACAGTCTTGTTGCTTTGAGAAATGTATTTTACAGTGTGCAAAAAAAACTTTTCTGTGCCGTCCATGTTTCTGCCTGTTTTCCTCAAGTTGGACTCGATGGATGTAAATTAGATTTGGGAATTCCCAGACTTTGGCTTTGAGTGGAACATCAGACACTACGTTTGTCTGTGCAACACAACTAAAAGTAAAAAGTCACAGTGTCACACATAACAGTTAGTTTTTGCTGACGTAAAGGCTGCTTTTTTTTGAGACACCCAGATTAATTGAAGTTAAATCTAAAATTAAATGAGTGAGTTGTGATCACTGTGTGTGATTTTAGAAAGAGGAAAATGAAGGTTCTGGATACAGTAACTGTCTTTGTTATGTTTCACTGAGAGCTGCAAAAAGAGCCACTACTGTACCCTGGTTGCATTTGCTGAGGATAAAATACAAAACACACATCGACAGTCATGTCATACTCTACATGCTACTGATGTGCAGTTCTGTGTATCTGGAGAGTAAAGACACTCACAGGCCCCCACTCAGATACAGTCCAGTGGCGTTCACAGGGTGGGCCGGTGCAGTTTTTGATGTTCGGTGGTTTGGTCATCGGGTCACAGGGTCTGGTTTCATCAGAGCAGCGGACATCACGACTCACCTGGGCTTTTCGGCCACATTTAGCAGGACACTGAATCACATGAAAAAGAAACCCTCACATTTTTGCAAAATAAATACTGTGTCATGTAGCAGCATCAATTCGTTTTTCATGTATTTAATATTAATTGTTGCCTGCAGGATAAACTAGGCAGCTTGCTGATTATATGCTCCATAGTTTGACATTCAATGCATGAATGTATTGTTTAGTCCTTGAGGTTTAGACACCAAATAATGTAGCTGTGAAACTGAAAATGTTAAATTACCTAAAACTACACCAAGGTTCCTTTAAAAATGCACTGAGAAAGTCTGATTCCATCTGAATGAATGGCTGTGTAAACTGTGTGTGACCATAAAAGGAGGACTGATAAGCGAGTTGTACATTTCACTCGTTTTTGTGTATTTTACAAACCCTAATGACCTGAGCTTTTGGTTTCTGCTAAGTATCTCTGGAGAATCCATTAGTGACCACAATCAGACCACAGACTGCAGTACACAGCTGCTAAGAGAGAGAGATGTCTGCGCTGCCAGAAAAACTCCCTCTGAATGACGAAGGAGGTTAAAAAATAAAATACAAGAATCCAGAAACCAATGAGAAAAAAACAAACAAAAAAACAGGAATAAGCACCTGGTGATAAAAAATATTTCTATGAGCTAAAAAACCCCAGTTTCAGTCAGCATACTTCTGTTTTCTTGCTGCTTATGTTTTAAATGATCTGGTTTTATTTTCAGCAGGGTGAGTCATTACTTCAGTCCACTCGGCCACCTCCCACTGGGGGCCGCACTCGGGGCTCTTGCAGGCTCGCCTCTCAACAGGTCTCTCCAGGTCACCCATGGTGCAGAGGTCGCTGTAGACAGAGCTGTCCAGGCCCGGCGAGAGCATCTTCCAACAGCGAACCTGACGAAACTGGAAACCCTCCCCACAGGTCCTTGAGCACTCACTCCAGCTGCTCGCCTCCCATCTGAAAGACCACATTAACCCCTTCTCAGCAGTTCAACATTCAATCACATTTTACAATACGAACAAATATTTTTCACATTGTTCCATTCCATAGTTTGAATAATTCTGGTTTATTAAAATGTTTATGCAGTGGCTGGTACCTGGGCTGACACTCTCTGCCAATGCAGAAGTCGTGGACCGGCTCCGGTCTGGTCAGAGCATCACAGTACATATCGTGAACCTCGACGCCGTCGTAACGAACACATGTGACGAAGGACTTTGAAACCCCTGGATCAAGAGCAAAATATGCTACATGGCAAATCTTTGCACACAAAACATCTGTGTGATTTGTGTAGAGAAAATAAAGGACAAAGGGTTAAGAGTTTTTCAGAACAAGAGCACACACGACAAAGACACACCTAAAAATATAAGTTCTTATATACATACATATATATATATATATATATAT
>JAUMHL010000030.1:24807997-24842337 GCA_032362345.1 Sandelia bainsii
CCTAAAAATATAAGTTCTTATATACATACATATATATATATATATATATATATATATATATATATATATAAAGTGAAAAAATGTCTCTCGTGAAGAAGGTCTGTTGGAACGTCACTCACATTTACTTTACCCAGAAACTTGCTGATGTTTGAGAACCAAATATGCTCATGAACAAACTAGTGTCAGAGATTTAAGGGTTACAGCAACCTGGGTCTGCAGTATGTAGGTTTGATTAGATGTTTCAAATTTTTCATGTGAATTTAAAGGGCAACACACATTGTTCACGTTGCATCATTTGATTCATGTCATGATGTGACGCCAGTGTGTGTGAAGGTGATGACAGGTGGATGTCAAGGATGTGACACGCTTTCATGTACTGTACCTATAGAGCAGGTCATGCTGCAGGGCTCCTGAGAGGAAAGTTTCCAGCGATACATGTCAGCAGGACTCAGTTTCAGGTTCTTCTGGTACAGCCTCTGATTACCCCTGACACACACACACACACACACAAACAAACTGAAAACCTTTGTGGCAGAATTTATCCTTGTGTCATTCAAGTATTTAGATTTTCTTTGCAAAAATATGACAAAACGTGCAGGAGAAAATTTTCTATGGAAGCTTTGCTATTTTTTCACCAGTAGAATCCATATGAACTGGAATCCATTGTGAATCCCAGCTGATTACAGCTACCGTCACATGCCACACCAAAACCTTCAAAAGATGCATTTTGTGTAAATGATTCTTTAAGCACATTTAAGGATATGCAGTGGGACAGTTTCGCAGGCCTCAGACGACCACAGGGAGACAGCTGATTCATGGCCTGCATCTCAGCAGATGCACTTTCATCACATCACATAAAAGTCACATGCACATTCTTGTCATAAGACTGGTCCTTCCCTCCGCCTCCGCCAGCCGCCAGATGTTTACGCTTTGAGTTATACCTCGCCGGCATCCCTCCATGTAAGCCAGACTGATTCCTGCAATTATTTTCTCCCCAGAGGTGACTACAGTCTGACAGCACACTTTCGCCTTTGCAACCTATTTTTCACTTCTCTTGCAAATACCTTGAATTATTTGTTTCCATGTGTGGCCAGCTCTGCTCGTTTCCTCTCCTCACTCTGTCTTTCAGACTTTGTGTGTTTTACAGCTGCTGGGTGCACAACTGGTGAAGTTGTGTTTGGACACATTGCAGGGAAGTCGACATAAATTATAAATATGATGAATAGAAAACCTGCCAGATCTACCTGTCTGCTGACACTACAGCATATAGATCTACCTGTCTGCTTTACTGCCTGTTAGTCTACTGGTCTAACTGCTTAACTGCCTGACAGTACAACTCCCCAGTGAGCTGCCTGTCATACTGCCTGTAGAATCTACAGTATGTAATTCATGTTTGTGTATACAACACTTTTTAAGGTACTTAAAGGATGCTTTCCAAAAATAAAAACCCCAACAATTAGTAAAAAAGTTTGGGTTAAATAGACAAAAAGGCAATAAAATGCAGAGAAGAACAAAGACGGATGGGAGCACAGGTTAAAAGCTATTTTAAAACGGTTGGTGTTTGAAGGTGTTAAGTGTGGGAGTGTTCAGTGACCGTTCAGAGAAAGGGTGGGGGCAGCAGTGGCTGCAGCAGCAGCTGTGTCACCCCAGTACCTGCACGTTGCTCATCAGTCTATGGGTCGAGCTGTTTTCCAGCTTTGCCGTCTTTCTGCTTCTCTAAAAACTCACTTCACCTGTCTCATGTCATACTTTCATTTTTGCTTTCTTACCTCGCACCTCTCCCACCCTCACTTGTCTCTTTCTTGTATAGTTTTCTATTTTACTGTCTCACTTTGCCTTTGCTATATCCCTCCTTGCTGTTTGCTCTGCTTTCTGCTTGGCTAACTGCCTGTCTGTCTACCTTCTGTCTGACTCTTCATCCTTTAGGTTGTCCCACTTTCCACACTCTTGCTGCTTGCTTCCTGTGTTGCTGCAGTTTGTGTCGTGCTTTGTCTCATTGTCATTTCCCCTGGTTACGTCTCTTTGAGGATTCCCCTCAAAGGAAAACAAGAGTTCACGCCACATAGCTTACTTCTCATACAGCCTGCAGCATATTTCCCTCAGCTAGCAGCAGACCCAGTGGCTTGACGATGTCTGAAACTGAGGCCCAGCATGAGCCAAACCTGAAAACATTCAGTCCAGACTTACAGTAATCCAGTCGGAGGGGAAATGACTTTCTGTGAGTCCAAACCTGACTGACCTGACAAACTGTGATCAATAGACGTCTGCTGTACACATCTTGAGATTTGATGTACTTTTTGCACTTTTAACCAGATTTATGTTGGATTACCTGGTTCTGTTGGAGCGACTGGAAGTCCTCCCACTGCTCTGCACCGTTTTGTTCTGGTAGAAAATGTCTCCGCTGTCGTTGCGTTTGCGGCCCAGGGTGAACTCCAGCGTCTCATTTAGTCCCACCAGCCCATCTCGCTCCAGGGTGCTCAGGTCCAGCTCTGCTGGTCCCACCTCTGATGAGAACATACTGTCTCCTCCTGTCAGAAGCTGATTGGTTGAGATGTTGATAAGCAGCTCATCAGGGGTAATTCGACCGTCCAGCAGGACCCTCCATATGAGGTTTGGGGAGTCTGGCCCTGTATCCAGGGGTCCACCAGCAGGGGCAGGTTTGGCAGTGCTGCCTGGGTGGCTGCTGTTTCCTTCTGATGAATTAAAATAGAAAAATTCAGCTACCTCATAAAATCTGTGATGTAGCTTTTTGTCATGTTGTCACTTGAGAAAATTATTTATATATTCAGTTTGGATTCAAAGACTTTCCAGCTGTTTGGCGTTCTGCTGGGATGAACACAAGCAAAATGGTTTCTGAGCTTCCCATTAGTCGATCTGTCCCATTTCTTTGATGACTGAACACATCATAACACCAAGAAATCAAAAGTCAAGGTCTTCAAATTAAATAGTGGACTTCAAAACAGGTAATTCAGTGTACTGAGGGTTACAAAATGTGTCTGCTTGACATTTGTGGTTTATAGTAAAAATGTTCTGAACCATTCAGTTAAATCAAGAGAAGAGGATTCAAATGTACACTGAGTGATTAAAAACACCAATAGGGAGGAGATAAACTTTGTCCAAATGATTTTAGTCTCTGATCTGCAGAAAGAGGTCAGCCTGTTAGAAACTGTATTTAACTACCTCCTTATCTCATATCATCATCCAAAGCGGAGGCGCACTGACCTGAACAGTCAGCTGAGCAGGTGTAGAGCCTACAGAAAGTCCATTATCGCTCATGTTTGTGATCCATTTACTTTTAAAAGGAGAAAACACCACAAAAACTCTGAATATTTCATCTGCCCCTCTTCTTCTTTATGTGTCTGTACCATAAATAATGCAGGGCTCCAAAGGGCCATCTCATACACACACACACACAGTGAAAAAGAGAGAGAGATAAGGGATCTTTGTAAAGATCCATTTTGTCCAGTCTGCCAATGGACAACTGAGCCACCTTCTGATGTTCGCCTCTCCACATCTAGCATTTTCTTTTTCTTAAAGCCAAACAATTGATACAATTATCATATCACAAACACACTGGTATGTGTAATAATGTCAACTGATAAAAAACAAGAAAGAAAAGATGAGTGTAAGCTACCATGACTGAAAAAGAGAGACTTATATAGTAGTAATCTTTATTGTGTGTCATAGTATTACATTAATATTATGATGCTGACCAGTGTGTGGTTGTGTAGAAGCTGTCAAAAAATCCCTACCTGTAAATTTTGGTGCAGCTGCTCCATCCTGGTCACAGTCGATGGCCGCTGTCTCTTCGTACACCTCGTTGGTCTCTTGGCCCTTCTGCCTGTCTGCACCTCCTGACTCCAGTGGGCCCCGGGGGGCCGCCTGGTCATAAATACTGCTGTTAGGAGCCAGCAGACCCCCCACCTCCACAGAAACCTCTCCGGCTGAGGTGTCTGATCCAGTGTAGACAGGAGGAGGTGGGACAGGTGGCAGGGAGTCTCGGAGGACGGTGTATTCATAGGTGATATAGGGTGTGCGACCGTTCTGGTTCCACACCTGAGTCACAGGTGGAGAGTGAGTCAAATCAAGGTCAGATTAACATAGATTTCAAATCAGTAACAAGATGTTAAAAAGCAAAACTGGGGCCAAAACAACTCTAACTAATTTCACATTAGGGCCTTTACACAACAGATCTGTAATTTTTTAAAAGTTGAAACTCAATCAACCTAACACACAGACTTACCATTACGTTTGCACTGCATTTACATCTTAGCCATTTAGCAGACAGTCTTAATTAGGAGACGGTACACACAGTTAGGGTGTGTCTGAGCTGCTACAACATCACTGCTTTAATCACACATGACCATCTGTTGCCAGGAAAAAACTGCATAGAGACGTAACAGTATCTGTTTGTCCCTCACCAAAAAATCTGCCGTTGTGTGATACCTCCAGTGAATGTTGTGTTGTGGTTATTGTCATGTGCTCTAACCCTTCATCTGTCTGGACACTCTCCTTAACTACTCTTTGATTGTAAATGCAGAAACCAATGTTAAAGACGTGATAGATGTGGATAAAAGGCAGTTAGATGTACCAGTATATTGATGGCCTGGTCAATGGGGCCTTTGGCAACAATGTACTCTATCCCAGTTTCGTACACATCCATGGGTCGGCGGTACTTGAAGACAGTGCCTGCTGCATGGAAGTTCTGGGGGCTGTCCACCTTGTAGGCACCATTAAAGAAGAAGTTGCCCGCCTGGTCGGTCACAGCTGGGGAACAAAATACGATAAAAACGGATAACACGGTAACACCAGGAAAAATCCTCAGATGTGACACAGAGTTGCACTTCTGTGGTGCTCAGGAAAAGAGAAAGCACACACCTAGAACATCAGCCGACTTCTTCCTCTCAATGATCTGGATGTCCCATGATCCTTCAGGGATTTGAGTGATAAAAGAGTAACCTTGATGACAAGAAACAGGAAGCAGTAGTTTATTTAGGATGATGTAAGATGGTTGTTACTAGTCCTAATAAACTCTCTCTAAATGTCAAGGTCTACATCTGGAGGAAACTAATATTAAAATCTGTATCTAGGAATAATGGCTTACTAAAACATTTCTAGTTGGACAGTATGAGATAGCTGAACAAAGGGGCTCACCCAGAGTCGTGGCCCCACGGCGGAAGTTTCCAGTGACTCTGCTGCAGCTGCTCCCGTCCCCCTGACAGACCCCACACTTATCCAAGGTGTTGGAGGAAAACAGCACCCCGTCACACCCGATTGGCTGATCAGCAAAGCAGGAAGTGCAAATAGACAGGATAGCATAAAAAATGTTTAATTAATCAAATAAAATAAATAATCAATAATAACATGGTAATGTCCAAAAAAAAATCTTTCTCGATTGTGAATTGAGAAAGCCTTCTGGATGGGAGGCAAAATGTCTTCAAGGAACTAAAACAAGTCCAGTTGCCACTGAATAACCTTTTTTTCCATAACCATGACCTGGACGACTGAGAATCTTCACAGACAACATGGTAATGATGCATGAGAGTAGTTTCTTTGGGAGGTGATTAAAAAACATCCTGGTGTTACATCTGCGGCAAAGCCATCCTGTGCAGCGTCAGAAACAGAAGATTAACAAAAACTCTTTTTATTGGCAAAAAGTTTCATGTCTACATCTGTTTCTCTCACTCCATTTCATCCTCATCGAGGAACATGACTAATCTTATTTATAAAAAATTGACATGATAAAATTAACTAAATGGAGTTTTTTTTTGTTCTTTTGTTCTGTTCAAAATAAGGTTTTAAAGCCTTTGACCAGTACTGTTTATTGGACATATTTAATGTAATTTGTGAATAACATACCTCAATAATACCCCATTAATTTCTACAGTTAGTTAGAAAAAGTCAGGTAATACTAATGCAGCCATGGAAGTAAAACAAGTAGGAAGTAAACATGAAGCTGGACTCACCTCACACTTACCGTCCACGCAGACACCTCGGTAGCTGCTGTACTTGCAGGAAGTGCCATCTCGTGCCGTCACCATCAGTTGCCTCTGGCCGTCGGTTGTGGTGCAGTGGAGGTCACAGGGGTTACTAGAGATGTGAACGTAGTCATCTGGAGACAAGACAGAAAATATAAGTCAAAGGTCACTAGTTTACTTCCTTTTTGATTCCTTCTACTACAACTGATCTGTTTCTATGTATTTGTTCTGTTTCTGTGTGTCTGTGTTATCACCGTTACCTCTGAGATGCCACCCTACTCCTAAATGTACAACATTTGATATTCCTGTTATTGCTACTAACATTTCCATCAATATTAATGAAGTTATTCTAGCTTAAAGCTGCAGTCATTTTGGTAAGCAGACAGTCTAATTATAACTTTGCACAGTTGTTACTTAACTTAACTGAAAATCCAGAGCAACATTAGCTCTTATGTGTGTTAACCTGATGAATGTATATCCAATATTCATTTTACGTGTAGCTTTGTTTAGCTTAGTCATTGGTCTCCTCCAGCTTCTGAGAACTACCTGGTTCTTTAGCTGCTACATTTAGATGCTCCACTTTCTTCACCGTCTAGTCTCTAATTGTAGCTGTCTGTAATGTGCTGCAGGCAGTGTACAGTACAGGGGGTATGTTTGTTAAAATACTCTAGCCCTTGGCTGCTAGAAACCATATTCAATGTCTTTAAACCTTTTCTTAAACACTTCAATCTCAGCACAAAATTTGTTTCAAAAAACAACGTTTGTAGTGGTTGTTACTTTACTTACAAATCAAATCTGACAAAGTGAATACATTAAGTCATTTTTAGATACTCGTTTTGAAACAGCACACTACTTCACATGAAGCTACATCTGAAAAGACATAAAATCATCAAAGCATATTACGAGATGTGATTTCTTTTCAGAGGTTAATAAAAGAATGAAAAGAGCAGCTTAGATTCTGGCTAGAGATCTTTTTCAGATGACGTACACCCTCCCTCTCCCTGCAGCTACAGTAGATGACGGCGCTACTGTGGGGTTTCTGTGTCTTGTCCGAGGACACCTTGACATGAGGCCTGGAGGACCTGGGAGTCAAACCACTAACTGCGGGTTCAAAGACGACTGCTCTACCAACTGAGCTACATGCAGTGCACATTGGATTAGCAGTCCATCACTTTAACCACTCGGTCACCTTGTCCTCTATTACTGTCCTGTATCTTAGCAAAATACAGGCAAAAAAAAAGATGCTACATTTTGAATGCAGGGAATGATGAAGCACACCAGCTTGGACAGCACACTGCTAAGTCACCTCTGGTCTGTATAATGGGGTAAAGAGAGGTTGTCACTGTGTTTTATGGGGGTTATTACTAGAATATAGAGGTTTCCACTGGTAGTTCCTCCCATTGTAAAGATGGGAGTTGAAGGACCAGCACTGCTCCTCTCTGAAGCTCCTCCCAGTGGGAGGACATTCCTGCAGTGCAGAGAGACAGCACAGACCATTAAAAGAAGTATGTTTCACACTTGTTAAGATTCACTTTTACAATATGTTATACAAATAAATTCTTTTTAAGTGATTGTTTGTGCAGGGAAGGTTTCTGAGCCCCACCCAGGTTCACTTTCAAACATACAGTCTCAGCTGGAGGCTGCCCTCCACAACCACAGTCCTCTACAGTCCTCCAGTCAGAGGTGCTGTGTTTGTTTTAATAAAGAGGTCAAATAAAGTGATGAGAAATGAACTGGACGTCTGTGACTCACTTTAGTGTTGCAGAGATGATATTTCTTAGCAGTTCCTGTACAGGTCATGTTGTCCTTCCCAGCAGCAACCTTCTTTCTTTGGACAGAAAACACAAGTAGAATTAATAAAACGAATCAGACTTAAATGGTAATGAAACAAATAAAACATCAGGTTTAGATGCATTTGGCTGCAGCTCAGTTGGTAGAGCAGTCGTCCATGAACCACAGGGTCGCTGATTCAACTCATGGTTCTTCCCAGCCACAAGTTGATGTATCTTTGGACAACACATTGAAACCTAGTAATAGCACCATCATAATACATATGTGAAACAGTCCAAACAACAATGTCCTCATAGGGATCAATGAAGTATGTGAAAAAAATAATATGTCAGCTGAGTTTAAAGTGCAATTAACCCCAAAAACTACTAAAATACAAAAGGAGTCCACAATTTTGTCCTTCAGTTAATATCATCATTGCAATGATCATTGCAATACCATTGCAGTCATAATAATAAATTAAGCAGAAAGTGCATGTACACATTCATACATAGTACAAAGTACTGTATATACAGTATGTATGTACTAGTATATGTGCATGTAAATAGTTATAACAGCTTTCTGACATGAAGCATTAGATGAGATGACAGATGACTGTATCAGTCTTATTTCTTCAAATGTCTTTAGGGTTAGAATAAGAAGACTAGCAAATATATTGTGTATGTTGGACTTTTCAAACTTTGACCTTAGGTCATGATCGGGAATGAAGTTAACTTATCAATTTGGACTGGACCATCTTTAACTTACTAAATAATTTAGAAATATATTTTTGGATGCTCCTTGGTAGCAGAATGGTTGCAGCACATGCCACATAGCTGCAGGGTCCCCAGTTTGCTGTGTGCTATACCTCCAATCTTCTTGCTTTCTTCCTGCCTCTGATGTACTAACTGTTTTGGTACATTATGGACAGCTTAATGACTTTTCTTTAATTGTGTAGTCCTGATGTACGTCCTAAAATGCATAGAAGTACAAATCTTCGCATGTGTTGGTGTGACTGTTTGACCTCTGTTTGAGGCAGTGTCTCTCCTGTGACATTACACCCCCTCCACAGGTACGAGTGCAGGCTGTCCACTTGGCCCACTCCCCCCACCAGTACGTGGTCACCTCCAGTTCCTCCTCCAAACTGTTGGACGCCACGCCCTCATCCTGCACACACACACACACAAATACGTATGCATAAAAACATCTCCACAGTGGTCATTTGGGAGTTTTAGTAACAGAAATAGTCATGTTAAAAGACAAGCAGTGCATCTGAATCTGCCAACATTTTCACATAAACTAAACCTCTTCAGCTTACACAGTGATTCAAATAAGATGAGATCATATTTATATCTTTCTCAGCAGTTTTGTGTGAAGGGGACAATTAAATAAAGGATGATTCTGTTTGATTTACGATACAATATGGCTCTGGGTAATCACCCGCTGCTTACACACATTACCAAGCTCATCTGGCCCTACATACCACCAGAGACTGGACGATGAATTCATCCGAATGTGGCTGCACAACCATAGCCACAACACAGAACTGGGCTCTGAGGCCAGTTGTTACATGAGCCACAACTTAGCTCTTCTAATACCAGGCCTAAAAGCAGATTACATTTGATTTGTTGCATTATGGTTAATATTTGATCTAGAATTTTCCGTTTTGTCACAATCACAATGATAAATCTTACATGTGGTGCAGGGAAACTTGACATCTTATTTTTATGGGCTCACAGTGCTGCTGCCATAACTGCAGACATAGTTTGGCCATTTGCCATAGTATATGTAGTTGAGTAACACTTGCAGAAGTAGCACTAGCAGCAGAAATGGCTGTAATAACAGTAGTAGCTGTAATAATGAAGGTCAAAGTTGTAGAATTAGTACAAGCTGTCGTAGTAGTACTTTTCTTTATTGCATTTAGTGCAACATTTTGAGACACAACTGGCTTAACATGAAGTATTAATATTAGTAACAGTAGCAGTAGTTGTAGCACTGCTTCCACTGTGCAGACCTGCAATAAATGACTGGACCATCAGAACAAAGCCCCTCAGAAACTGACACAAGTCACAGTAAATGGGCATCATAGTGTTTTGTACTGGGGATCCAAGGTGTGAAGGTGGTCGGCATTTCACACATTCCTGATGTGCAGGGACAGCATTAATTCCGGCCGATGGCTGCGTCCCTTCATTCAGACAAGATTCATCAGAGTGACCGCTGGAATGTGCACTGAGCTCGCTGTAAAGGTGTGAGACAGAGCAGCTGTGAGCGAGGGCGAGAGACACTGGAAATACCAGACAGAGAGCGTAAGTGAGAGAGAGGCAGGGAGAGATGGATGGGTAACAAGGCAGAGACAGATCATGAGACCGCATTAAGGTAAGAGGAGAGAAAAGTAAATACTGTTGGGCTGACAGAGCAATCTGACATACAGTTTTGTAAGGTTTTGTAAAATGTGTACCATTCTTTAAGGAAAACATGAGTAATCAGGAAAAACATCTCTTTTATTTATAATGGGATTCAAATTAAACTATGAGACAAGTGAAATAACACAATCATTAAAGAAAACATAACATTTCAGAAAATACTGATATGGTCCCTGTTCAAAAGTTTGCATACCCTTATTGCTTATACTGTGTATTCCCTCCTTTAGCATCAATGACGGCTTGTAATCTTTTGTGATAGTTGTGGATGAGGGACTTAATTTTCTCAGATGGTAAAACTGGCCGTCTTGGGCTGTCTTGCATGAACTGCACATTTGAGATCTCCCCAAAGTGGCTCAATGATATTGAGGTTAGGAGACTGTGATGGCCACTCCAGAACCTTTACGTTTTTCTGCTGTAGCCATGATGGGTCAATTTGGCCTTGTGTTTGGGATCATTGTCTTTACTTTGCTTGGCTTTTATCCAAAGCGACTTACAAGGAGCTAGCGCTGAGTGTCTTGCTGAAGGACACACCTGGTATGGGAGATGGGCTAGGAGTCTGGGCTGGGATTCGATCCTGCCACCTTCTGTATCCCAGTCTGATGCTTATCCCATTGAGCTACCAGGGCAGCATTGTCATGTTGGAAAGTCCAAGTGCGTCCCATGCGCAGCTTCTGGGCTGATGAATGCAAATTGTCTTCCAGTATTCTCTGATAAAATGCTGCATTCACCTTGCCATCAACTCTGACCAAATTCCCTGCACCTTTGCAGCTCACACACCCCCAAAACATCAGAGATCCACCTCCATGCTTCACAAAAGGCACTGGCGCAGTAATGGCTTCTGGCAACTCGACCATACAACCCATTTTCTTCATGTGCCTCCTTATTGTGCATCTTGAAACATCCACACCACTTTTCTGTAGAGAATCATGGATGCCAGCTGAAGTTATTTGTGGCTTTTTCTTTGCATCCCGAAATATTCTCGTGGCAGTTCTGGCTGAAATTTGTGTTGGTCTACCTGACCGTGGCCGTGTCCCCCTCAATTTCCACTTTTTTCCAGTTTGAACACTGCTGATTGGCATCCTCAAGTCTTTGGATATCTTTTTATATCCTTTTCCTGTTTTACAAAGTTGAACAATCCTCTCTCTCTCTCAGGTCCTTCGACAGTTCTTTTGCTTTCCCCACAGCTGAAATGTGCAGGTGACTATCAAGAGCCCAGAATCTCACTAACTTTTTATACACACCCTAATTACGAGCAAACAAGTCACAGGTGTGGACAATTACCCTTAATATCCAATTAGCACAGTATGTGTGTCGATGTGCGTATATTATCAGGCCAAAACTTCAAGGGTATGTAAGATTTTGATCAAGTCCATTTGAGTGCTTCCACTTGTCATTATGATGTTAAATAATAAATGGCTTCGCCCCACCAATAACTCGGAATGAAGGACAACATTTGGGGCATATTTTCCAAACAATGGCCAATATTTCACAAGTTCTGCCAGGGTATGTAAATTTATGAGCACAACTGTAAACTCAGAGTGGTCTGTGTATTTATACTTCTGTCTTGTTTCTTTTTATTTGTCTGTGAAGATTCTCAGTCGTCCAGGTCATGATTATCCCAAAAAATGTTATTCAGTGGCAACTGGACTTGTTTTAGTTCCTTGAAGACGTTTCGCCTCCCATCCAGAAGGCTTTCTCAATTCTCAATTTGTTTTTATTGTCCTAGTTTAGTCAGTATTTTATTTGACCAATTCACTGAAAAAAGAAAAGTAAAAATGGAGCATGAGATTGACAGGCAATGCTGTTTGTGAATCCTTTAGAATAATTTCTGCATTAATTTGTAAATGTTTATGATCAGACCTTAAGTGATCAGATATTCACACACGTCCTGAAACTAAAGGGAACCCAAATAAACAAATGAGACAAAAACATTACACTTATTCATTTATTTTTTATTGAATATTATGAAAAAGACGATTCAGTCTTAAATATCTGTGTGTGACTATGTGTATATGAACTCACACCTTCAGTAACTGGTGTGACCAGTTGACTCGATCATTCCAAAGTATTACATTTCATCTGCTTTAACCATTCTTTACTAGAACAACTTTCTTGTTTAGAATCGTTGTTGTGCTGCATGATCAACTTTCTCTGGTGAGCTTCAGTTCATGGATGGATGCCTTGACATTTCATGTTTCTTGTACAACTCAGAATTCATAGCTCCATCAATGATAGCAACCTGCTCCAGTTCAGATGTAGCAAAGCAGGTACAAATCATGAAACTGCCACCACATTTCACAGATGTGATAAGCTTCTTGTGCTGGAATGCAGAGTTTGGTCGTCGCCAAACATAACATTTCTCATCAGCCAGAAAGTTCCACATTGGTATCATCCGTCCATCCATAGCACATTTTCCAGTAGCCTTCTGGCTTATGCACACAGGCCTAACTCTACCATGTACATGCACTATTGTTCAATGTTCTCCTGATGATGGACTCGAGAGGTTCTTCGTTTCCTAGAGGTCACCTTGGTGTTCCTTGTGATCTCCCGGACTATTATGCTCTCAGTGTGATCTTTGTTGTAACAATGGTGTTAAACGTTCTCTATTTGTACACGATCAGCCTGACAGGTGACCGGTGGAGTCCAAACCTTTTTGTGAAATTCTTCTGTAACCATTTCCAGCCTGGTGAGCATTAACAACAACTCTTCTTTCTTCAAAAATCTCCTTGTTTAAGCCATAACACACTCCTACAAACCTTTGTTGACAAGATCAGGCTTTCTGCTCTTTAAATAGTACAGGGCCTTCTAGACTCACAACTCATTGTCATGACATTAACGGAAACACATAATTCTAATTTCCTCTTCAAATGAACCGATAATCATAGTTAGTTTTGCAACACATATTTAAGATTAGATAATTGTCCACAATAAATAAATGAGTAGCGAGAAGCTACTCGCACGAGTAGTGAAACATGTCAAACTAATAAGAAAGTCAAGTGGTTTTGCTGTGTACCTGCAGCCCCCTGGTGGACAGATTCCCCACAGACACTGCCAGTGTTAGGAAGCCTAGAAGGAACACGCCAGTCTCTCCACATTGTTCCCATGACCACATCCTCATCCTGGTTAATGAGAAAGAGAGAGAAAAAGGGAAATAAATAAAGGTTTAATATGTGGACAAAAAACAAATATCTGGTTGCTAAAGAGACTGTTCTGATAGTGAAGGTTCCCATTGCTGCGCCAGCTTGGGGGGCTCCACAGCAAATGAAATGAAAATGAACCACTTCTGGGCTTTGAGTGATACACATTTACCTGTTTCATTTCTGGTATTAAAGACACAAAACACATGGCATAGTAGTAAAATACTGGACCCAACCATCACAATTACTTCATCAGAGATAGAAATTAGAAATGTGAGTCTACAATATAATGTTTCTGCCTAATTTTGCCTTGTGTCCTGTTTGTGATAAAAGACAGTCAGTTGGCAGAAATCGGCAACCTAACAAATGCTCAACACTTAGACCAACTTCACCTAACAGAGCAGCCAATGTTATGATTAATGGAGGGAGTCTGAGCCAGAAATCTGTCTGTGTTTCCACATGGAAGCACCCAGTGATGAGTCTTTAACAAAGGCTGTAGGGTATGAAGGGAAATATCATGACCACTAATGAGTTCTTGTAGCAGTACAACCCCACGTCCAGGCACTTATGTGAATTGTCGATGAAAGCATATTGCTGAGACGTGTGGGTGTTTTTTATGTCTTTTCCCTCTCCAAATTAAAGCTTCTCAGCTTCCAAACCCACAGAAAGGCCTGAAGCTGGATTTCTTTACACCACGAGAACACATTTGTGGTTGTAATATTTCCTCTCGGACTCTCCAGTGAAATCTCGTGCCACTGAGAACATCTGTGGTAGTTTAGACGGGATACCTGAAGTACTGCTTCTGTCTTTTACCTTTACGGAGAGAGGAGGGGTGTTTGAAAGTATAGCACGTCAATGTTGATCCAAGATTCAATAGCGTATATGTAGGTGTAATTACAGAGACAATTTCCAACAGCAGAAAGTGGACAAACACCCACCACTTGGCTCAGAAAGCAAAGTTGTTGTATCTCAGTTTATAGCTACTGAACAGTCATACCAACACACTGAACTCTCTTTGTTGGTTTCTCTTTTTTATTGTGCCTCAAGTCCCCCTTAACCCATCATCCTGTGTCTCCCTACAGAGATACTCTGAGGTACTTCTAAATGCACTGCAATGTAAACTGTGTTTATGAAGCATCTGCCTGATTCACATTATTGTCTCAACTGATTATTAGTTTAGAGTGTTTGTGCAGGTAAAGCTGGGAGGTGTAAAATCTTCTGGTTTACAACACCAAGTGAACTGTGTCATGTGAATTCCAAGCATGTCAGAGAAAACAACAGCACAGCAACTGAAGGCATTTTTTTCTGACAATGCACACGCAGGCCAAAACCAGCTTGCTGGCTGCAGGTATTTGAATGTGCTGGCAGTCTGTGGCGGGCTGGCGCTGGCAGGTGGAGGGTGACACAGACAAGCTGTTGAGAGACCACAGGTGTTGGAGCCGGGAGCTGGACAGCGAAGGGGCCCATGTAAAAGTTAAATAAGCCCCAGTGTGCTGGAAGGATGAAGGGAAGTTTCCTAGGACTTTACACAGGTACGGTCTTTCTTTGGCTCTGCTATATGAAGGCGGTGAGCTGCTTCAGACTATCAGGAAATGTAGATGCCTGTATGTAAAGAGCTTCCATGAACAGCCACAGACACACAGGAAAGGAGGGTTCTGCAGTTGTATATACACAAGTTGAATGGCTCAATGAAGCCTTTGACTTGTTAAAGGAAGTCTGCAGAATGGCAGCTCCAAAAACATTGTGCCTCTTTATATAGACTTGAATTCATAGCAGTTACAAAGATCCAGTTTCACTCCAAAAGAAAAAAAAACATCCCTTGAAATTTCTCTAATTATTCCTGCAGCAGCATCCAATTTTCATTTGTCAGGTTGTATAATCAGTATGTTCCAACTGCTGGTTTTCACAAACATAGCCAAATACTTAAAGCTGTAGCTGTATTCAGTCATTCATGCATAAACACATGCTGATGTATTCTAATGCACTGACAAACACTGCACTTACAAAATTCCCCTATTAACTGTTGGTTTTTGCCTTTTGTTGTATTTGCCTAAACTTAAAATCATGAAATTATGTTTATTCCCCATCAAATGACAACACAAATATATGCTAACAGAATTTCTTGCATAATCTGCTCAAATATTCCACTGCTTAACCAAAACGTCAGGGAAAGACTCTTGGTTGCAATGTCTGAAGCAGCAAATGTCAGAGAAGGTGAATGATTTCTGGAGGCACGTGCACACACACACACACACACACACACACACACAGAACTTCTAGGAAAGAGCTCATAGTACATCCCATGTCCTCAGGTCCAGTTAGGCAGCCTTGCTAAAATAAGCAAACAGCTCGTCCCGCCCTGTTTGTAGTCTGGCTTTCTCTGGCACTAAATATTGGTGACAGGTGTCTTAAAGAAGGCGAAGCAGCACCTGGACTTCATTATCCAACCAGACACAGCTGGAGCCCGGCCAGCTGCCAAACACACACACAAATAGGGGAGACGGACACTCAGTCAAACACAGCTACATATGTGTATACACTCAGCCAGTGGCGTGACTGAGTACACACACACACACACACCTACACACTGGCCACTGTGCATGGTTGTGCTCAAGCTTGAGCCATGTGCATGTATGTAAACGTCCTATCATAAATGTGAACACTCAAGAACACACACATACTCTCAGTGTTGTTTGCACAGAGGCTTGCTTTCCCTGTCTGCTGCTAACACATATACACGTTGGTACGACTTAACTTCAGAGGACCATCACACAAGCAATGCAATTATTTCCCGATGCCACAACTTTAATGTTAGATATCACCTGAACCTAAACATGAGGTTAAACTTGAATATGGTTACTTTAATGAAACACCCAAACTTTGCTACCACATCCCCACCTTGCTATAATGATATCAACTCTGTCAACCAGCCTCATTTTGAAGCTATGTCCTGAGTTTGCAGCATTTTTTCACTATACTGTTTTGTAATCACATCGCCACAAGGTCCTCATGTCATCATATTATCCACATTTTAGTCAATCATAATGTCCTCATTTCACCTGAGGTAAAAAGTGAGTCCTCATTGTCTTCACTTTGTTTCCAAAAAGGTCCCCACTTCGCCCCACACAATTCAGTCCTCACAGAGACCCAAAACTTCTGCATCTTTACATCACATGCCCCCTATGAGTCTCTCCAGCTCTCTCACACACACACACACACACACACACATGCACACACACACAAAATTGGAATCGGCCTGTTGCTTCTTGCTTATCCAGACAGGTTCTCCCTCTTTACTCCTTCCTCCTCCCCTCTGCTGTCGTTTCCTAGCCAGCCAGGCAGGGCAAGCACGGAGGACAAAAGTAAACACAGTCCCCCTCATCCTCCTGTCTCCCCCTCCCTCACTTCTGTGCCGTCCCCACCCTTGCGGCCCCCTGGGGCCCCTCGCCTCACTGTCTTGTTTTTGTAGTGCTGCAGCCTCAGCAGACAGCAGCAGTCTGTCCCCTGGAAGGCTGGATTGGAGCAGAACAGTCAGACCAATAGATCAGACCAATATTGAACATTTATTCTCAGCCAGGTACTGTTGGCTAACTGTGGTATGAATATAAAGTAGTATTATAAACTACTTATGTATAAAATAAACAGCATATTAATTGATATTAGAAAAACTGGTGAAAACTAGTGAAACTGAAAATGACACTAGCCTGCAATGGAGCTTGGCCTTGAAGTGATGCAGATTTTTTTTGGATAGATAAGAAATCCAAATGAACATTTGTATAAAATAATTTGTTCATTTTAAGAATAGTTGCATGAGTAGGTGCAGACATCAGTTTTAAATACAGTCTCAAGTGCCTGATGCAACAGTCCACACTCTATCTTTTCTGCAAACTCATACAAACGGCCATTCACACTGGTCAACATAAAACCAAATAAACCCAAACGATCCTTTATACACTTCTGATTGTTTGTTGCAGTTCAAATAGACAAACTGAGCTCACTTATTTTTTTTATTTTGAATAAACACGTTTCTCTCATTCACCTGTTCTCGCTCACACACAGACATACAAACACACACACCAGTGACAAGTAGTGACTGTGCAAGGTGCAGCCCTGTCCGTCAGGAGAGAATTGGGGTCCTGTGTTCAATCGCACTCTGACAAAAGAAGATTAGTAAGCAAGACACTCTACCTGCTAAGCTTTGTTTCAATGAAATCTCAGAGTTTTAGAAGCACTTGTTGGGTCCAGAAGATGAGTTCAGGGTCAAAAGAATGTTGAAAAAGGAAAAAGGAAGACTATCACTCCATTTTAAAAAGCCATACCATATGCTGCGGACGATGCCTCACTGGAGCCAATTTCCTACAACAGCACAATGACACCAAAGGTCCGTCAACAAGCGTAGGGTTAAATCCTACCTCAACAAAATGACAACTAGAATGCCCAAGATCTGCAAGGCTGTGCAAGGTTTGAAAGATACAAGTATTACTTCAATTAAAAATAATCATATCTAACTTTGCCTAAACTGATAAGTAGTAAAAACTGGGACAGTTCACTCTGAGGGAAGACAAAAAGAGACAAGAAAGACAACCAATGTTCCTGGCCACCTTTAAACACTAGACATCGTAGTCACTTGGTGGTAACAGAAACTCACAATACCTTCAGTTGAGAGTTGCTTAGATGGTTAAGATAATTGTGTTGATCAGATTTGTACAAAACCACTGCATGCTTTAAATTTTTTCAGTATGTGTGACATGAAAAAGTGGTATGACATATTGGTGATTAGAGAAATCCTAATGTCTCCCTGTCAGCCTTCCAAAGCCCATATCGTTAAACTTGGGGAGTGTGGGGTGGTTGTGGATGTCTGCATGTCAGCGGACAGACTCATCTCTTTCGCTTCCATGAGCCAAATTCTTCTTTTTCGTCAGTGGAGGTCACTTCTCAAGAACATGTAAAGCAGAAAATGAATAGAGTACAATAAAAACAACAAAAAAGAGAGACAAAATACAGGGAGTCTGATAGACAAAGATAGGGGGAGAGAGGATGATGAATAAGAGATGGCAGGAGGGGGAGAAGGAGAAGGAAGGCAAAACCCGGGGTTGAGTAAGCAAGGCAGTCTGAGAAATTGAGGAGATGTAGGGGAATTTTTTTCGCCCCTGGGGTCAAACAGAAGGTTAGATTGCTCACACTTGAACTCTAAGCTATTTATTGATTCACTATTCAAGACGGCTTTTCTCAAGAGTGACCAGGCTCAAGTCATCTGCATTACATTCACTTAAAACAAAAAAAACCTTCCTCTATCAACTTACTCTCGAGCAAGATTTGAGAATGCAATGAGACCATTAGTGGTTTGTCTGACTACCAGACTTCTTGGAACTAAGTCTGTACAGTTGTTCCAAAGATTCTTAATCCGTTTACCCCTGAACAATGCAGAGACTTGTTTTTATCTATTTATAAGCTGCATAATGACTGCTGTATTCATACATATTCAGTATGAAATAGTTCTGACGAATTCTGTAGTTATCGTCCAATATTCAGTCAATAATATCCATCAAGGCTTAACAAGCAAAGAGAAGTTAAAGTTAAACATCAGCAATAGAAAATCCACTCATGAAATACTGATTTTTATACTGTATCATACTATAGCTAATCGAAACCAATGTACCTGGATTTATGCAAAATAACAACTGTTATGGATGATACTGGGCATGTAGATGGATGGGAATTGATTATGCTGTTTGAGAATGTTTGAGCCAATCCAGTCTACAAGTGGGGTTCTTTCATACAGAAAAACCCACCAAACGTTTTCACATGGCACTCAGTGACATTTAATAATTTTACAGCAACAAACTGGGATGGAAGTTCAGCCAAACACAGTTCAGACTTTTTTTTTTAAGCTGCATCACAGTCTACACAATCAACGAAGGGGCAACACAACAGCAGGATGTGAACCGACTTACCAACTGAGCTGATGAAAATAGAATAGTGTGTTTTTTATAAAATGCTGCTGAAAATACAGTTGTATTCGACTAACATATAAAACCAACCTTCACTTTTCAACTACACATAACCCAGTTTTAACCTTGACATCTACAGGATGTCTGCAAATCACCAAATCAGCACTTCACAAGAATCTAAGTGAGTTAATGATAAAAGATTCAAGTGATACCTGAGCCTCTGCCAGAAAGTCATCTTCTGAAGTGACTTATAACACTGACACAAACTGTGCTTGATGTTAGCATCATAATTTAGTCTATGTTTTTTTACACTATAAGAAGTAAGTTGAATAAACTCAACAAGCAGGATGTGTGGAGATTTTATGCTGTAATTCTCTGCAACAGTTTAGAGCCACAAAAACCAGAATCTGAAGTTTGACAAGTAGTACTGGCATGAATGCCGGCCTCTGCCTCACTGGTTTACACACACATACTCTTTCACACACACACACACACACACACACCTCCCAACAGCTGACAAGTTTCCAGACAGACTCTGGCTTCTCCAGGCATACACACACATGCGTGCCTGCACGAAAAAACTCACACTTCTGAACGAGAGTCAGCATTATTTTGTGGATTTGTTTTGGTCCGGTGCAAAACACAAGTCCCGCTGGCTCTGGTGTACCTCGTAAATACACACACATGTGCACACACACGCACACTCAGAGCAGATGACAACCACACCAGCACATGCAGACATGCAAACAGCCAACACACACAAGAACTTGCACACACATGGAATCAAAGAATACACAATAAAGCAGACAAACTCATACAAACTCTAGTCATACAAACTCTAACACAATATACACACAGCCACACTCAGACACAGGTTTCAAATATCTACCCACTCGCCTCGCCTGCAGCAGTCCAAGGGCGTCTCAGTCTGTGTTGAGGATGCCGCTCAGTGTGTGTATGTGTGTGTGTATATTGTGCCAGCGACAGCAGTGGTGTGTGTGTAATGAGTGCTGCTGTTGCTGTGGAGTGAAGAGGAACAGACAGAGAGAGGGAGGAAGAAAATAGTGGAAGGGAGGGAGGGAGGTAAGGTGTGCTGTCCCTGCATCCCTCTTCCTCCTTCTCCTCCTCCTCCTCCTCCTCCTCTCCATTCAGCAGCAGCAAAGTGGCAGCAGAGGGAGAAGGTGGGAGGATCAGAGGGGCTAGAAAAAAAAGGAGAAACCCTGGCTGGCTGCTCTGCTTTCATTCTCTGTTTTTTTCTCTAAATCAGACTGGAAATATTAGCATCTGAAGTTAACTGAAAAACTTTACATGTTATATTATATTAAGATTGTCTTACTCTCTACCTCAATCTTACCTTATCAAATTGTTGTTGGGGTGAATATTATCACTCTGAGGAGCAAACTGGACAAAGACAGATGGACTGGAGACAGAGGGGAACTATTTCCCACAGTGCTCTCCCCCTGGGCCCTCTGCCTCCATACTGAGCTGAAACATCAGTTTCCAGAAGAAACTTTCTCATTCATTTTTTTTAGGTTGCAAATATGTGTTTTTAGTAAGATAATAATTTATACATTTTTACCAAATAGACTTTATCTTTAATATGCAAAGAATGGTGTTTACACACAATGGTGCTTTTGTTCTGTGGTTGTGAAAGCTAAATCGTCCTACAAAACAGTCCATAGTTATTGTACAGAAACTACCACGTATGTTTCCAGATTATTAGTGTAACTCTTGGTGTTTGCGTTCCACATTAATACCCATGTAGTTCTGACCTGCTATTACCTAGATATAGTCATTCCTAATACCAATGAATTACCTGGTTTTTACTTTGATATTTACCATAATAGTACGTTGTAAAAGTTTTATTTAAATAATTACCCAGTTACATTTTTATTGCATAATATTACCCCTTATTACTTTGTTATTATCAAACTTTTTTACCCTGTCGTACCTGGTTATTATGTATTACCCTACGTATTGCCATGCTATTACCTTGTTATTTCCAAAATATTATAGTAATATCACTATAGTATACCCTATTATTACTTAGCTGTAAACTACAGTGCTACCCAAATTTCAATCTACAGGCAATTTAGAGTCACCAATTAACATAACTGCATAACTTTGGACTGTGGGAGGAAACTTACCATCACAAAATGCTGCCAGCTCCCCTCTGGTCCACCTTTTTGGATGCATGAATATGAACTTGGTCTGTAGATCCTGTGGATACAGATTTTCTCGATGAGTAGCTCGTCAGACAGAAGTTAACTGCAGCAAATAAGGCAAGTTATAAAACATAAAATGTGTTACAACATTCAGTACTAAGACACACACAAAAGACATAATGATGATTTTGCAGGTCTTAAAACAGTTTTGGTCACACTGCAGCAGAATAATTAGGTAATATGCTGATAGATGCCCATCACTGTCATATGATCATGATCAAGTCGCTGAAGATCTTCAGTCATTCAGGTAATGTTGTCTGGAAGTTAACTGGACTTCATTCTTGTTAGTCTGAAACATTTCACTACTCATCCAAGCAAGCCATTTTCAACTAAATTAACTAAGCTTGGAGTGGTCTAATAACAGTCCGGACTTAAATGCAGTTAATGGTCAAAAACCCTCCAATGGGGCTGAATTAAGAAGAGTGGACCAAAATTCCGCTTGATTGCAGTTTTTGCTGCTAAGGGTGGAACAACCAGTTATGGGGTTTAGGGGGCAATTACTTTTTCACATAGGGCCAGGCAGGTTTGGGCAGTTTTTTTCCCTTAATAAACAAAATTATCATTTAAAAACTGCATTTTGTATTTACTCAGGTTATCTTTGTGTAATATTAAAAGTTGTTTCATGATCTCAATCATTTAAGTGACAAATATACAGAAAAAAATCAGGGAGGGAGCAAAAACTTTTTCACAGCACTGTATCATGATCTCCAGGTGAACTATTCCTTTAAGTGAACTGTGATTCCTCCTTTTCCAAAATACACTAAGAAACACAAAAGAAGCCAAAAACAGATGGGAGGATGGTGATTCAGACGGAGGAACGAGGGACGAGAAAAAAGGAGTGAATGATGAGGAGGATGAGCAGACGTCTGAGGACCACCGTGTCTGCCCACCATGTCGTCTTCCCCTCTTTTTACCCATCTGTCTGTCTCTCTCCCTCCTGCTTTATTACGATCTCTCTATGTTTTTCTCTATGTTCTGCTGTTATTTCTCGCCCCTCCCTCTCTTCCTCTCCCTTTCTCACTTTCTTCACTTCTCTGTTTCTACAGCTGTCTCTGCAGCTTTGCAGGGTTGCACTTGTTCTTTCTGTTACTCTCTCGTCTCTTTCTTGAGCACTCTATCTCTCCCTCTCTGTATTTTCACATAGATGTTGCTAATTAATATTTATAAAATGTGTAATGCTAAGGTTATGATCCTTAATGTGTCAGTTTATGTTGATTTGGTAATAGCAACACAGCTGCCTTTTAGTAATGAAGGTCCTGCAGTTTCATTAGAAATTACCAATGTCGACCATTGGGGGCGACAAACATTCCTTGAGCAGCTATTCCTGTCAGAAGTGTCCTGTTTTACTGTCATTGTGTCTTTCTCTAGTTTCTCTCTGGTCCTCCTCCATCCAATCCTCTCTCTCTCCCTCTCTGTCTCTCTCTCTTCAGTCTGCTGCCGGTGTGTCTGCTGGCTACATTAGCAGCCACTCTGCTCCACCGCCAGATTTATAAGCTGATAGACACAGTTCAGGGAGGCTGCCAGACCAGAAGAATAAGCCCACTAACACCAACACCAGTTAAAGGCCACCACCCTCCACATGACAAAAAAAAATGCTATAGAGAAAATGAGTTTCACGTGGCCTTAAAACACTCCCAAGGTTGTGTTTTTGTGCATGCCTATTTGCAGTATGCAGACTATGGAGTCATTATGGTTGGTGCACACAGACAAAAGAGCAATTAAAGGACTTATAAACCGAACCGCAGAAAAAGGAAAAAAATGGAAAGAAATAAGTTGTCTATTTTAGCTTTTCTCTAAAATCTGTGAAACAAAATACACCTTTTTTCCCCAAAAAGTGATAAAAACTTAATAATACTGAAAAATAGAACTATATCTGGACTATATCTGGAGTTTGGGGCAATAGAAGCTGTGTCATTAGGTTCTCTCTCTGTCCCTAAAGGACAACAAACACCAGCACTCATTGTTTTTTAGAAAATCTCTCACAAACATTCACTAAATAAGTATAAAAAAGTACAAACAAAAGAATTTAAGTGTTCTCACTGTCCGGACAAAATGCAAATACACACGCAATGTGATTTATCAAGCCTGAAAGCAATTTGCACTGGCTGTGACTGCGTCTGAATTTAATACTTTTGAAAGGCAGGTTGCAATCTGCTTGCACATGGGAAGCTGATGTTATTTTGGGGGTGTAGGATGCAACGGAGAAATTAAATAATGCGTCCAAAATGTGTGTTTGCCACTCGTGGAAATGTATTTAGAATGATTAAGAAAAAAACCCTCAAACATACTGTATGTGTCTAATGTTGTTGGGTGAACTACGGGTTACGTTATTAGGGGACATTTGAGGAACATGGTCTGTGGACTTAACTACAGCATTTGGCACTGAAATTTTATTCATTACAGCACATCATTATGCCTTAACATTTCGCACATCCACAGCAAAATGTTAGAATTAATTCTGGACAAACACACTTTTGGGCCATACATGTGCAATGCTTCACAAAACAAAAAAAGAATTGACCAAAGGCTCAGTCTTTGCTACGAAAGATGGGTCATGGCTCAACACTTTGTGACAAACTTTGTAAGAGAATTGTCAGTCTGTTCAAAAAGAATTCTCTGGGCAAGATTGCAAAGAATTCAGGTCTTTCACCGTCTACAGTTCATAATATTGAACATATAACAGATTCAGAAACTCCGATGAAGCATCAGTATGTAAAGGCCAAGAGTGACAAATACTGTTGAATGTGCGTGACCTTCGAACCCTCATATGGCAATACATCAGATACTGTGATGCGACCATGATGAACATAGCCACATGGTTGAGAGCATTTTGGAAAACCGCCACTTAACACAGGCCCCCTCGGCATATGGAAATGCAACCCTATACTACTCTATTATGCAAGGATGAAGCCATACTGTTCATCAATTACGTGCAGAAAAACTGCAGAGTTTTCTGGGTTCACATCAGATTGCCAGAAAGACAGTAGGAACATGTTCTGTGATCAGATGAGTTCTGCTTGTTTGGTTCCTGACATTGGTTTCTCCATGCCAGAAGGCAAAAAAGACCATGCTGGCTGATGTCAGCAAAAGGTGCAAAAGTCAGCCTCTGTGATACAATAAAATATCTAATTAACTGAAAGCAACAAAACAAATATCACATTTGGGACGAACACTTACTGAGGAGGGCAAGTAGCCCAGACCTGAGGTGAAGTGCTCTACTGGTTCCCATTTGTGTGACTGGCTGACTGAAACATAACCACTGCCGTCCAATTATTTGTGAAAGAAGGACGAGTGGTCAGAGGTCACAACTATTTATTACTGAATCAAAAGGAAGCCCCGTGTTTTTTCAGATGTGTCCAGGAAGTCTGCTCTACATTCCCACACTAACCTGCCGTGTTTAGACTAAGGGGTCCTGAGGTGAAAGTTACCACGAAACCACAAACTCTCCTGGACAAGATGAATTGAGGGTTCTCACATATCACTGCCACAAATTACCAATTAAGAAGAGAGTTAGTACAGTAGTGAGTCTAAAAGTTGCACTACACAGGCATTTACTCTAAGTATGAATGAACTACCAACAGAGCACAGTTGCACCAAGACACACAGTATAGAAAGGCAAAAAAACTGTCAATTATAATTATTCTGCTTTTACACACAAGCATTTCCTCCATTTATTCGCCTCCGTGTTACACCAAAATATCAGGTTATAGATTAGATTATATTTTAAGATTAGTCTATTACACATTTACTATTATTAGTGTTCATGTCTGTCATTAAAAAAATGCAGCCTTGAAATACTAGACTAGGTTACAGATAACTCTAAACTCTGTCACCATTACATACTGTAGGAACTGGTTGATTTTTACATTGTAAAATCTCCTGTTTAGGACATTTAACAATCTAAAAGGATATGTATCAAGATGTTGTTTGTTTATGTAACATGTTTTTGTATGACAGACATCATTATTGAACACTAGTATACTGTTTGAATTTGGACTGTGTTACCATTATTCCCATATTAAAAAGTAGCATAAGTGTGGGATCTGATTTCTGACTTGATCAGACAACACGTCGATACCGAGCACATGCTGGGTGTTAATCATGTGTATCAGTGTCAGCCTCTAAAACCATATATAGGCTGCAGTGCACATTTTATAAATCAGTTCAGGGTCTGCATGAATTAAATTTTAATCAGTCAAGCTCAAGACGGTTAGCACAGACTGCACGTGTAAAGTGTAGCATGTAAGCAGTATACTGCAGTATTAACTGCATGTGCAGTGAATATCAACCCTGATGTTGATGTCAGTCTCCATCAGGGTCTTTACCCTTCCCTTTCTCCTTCCCTTTTACGTGGTACATTCCAAAGTACACTCAAGACTTGACCTCCTGACCACCAGGTCTTGGACAGTGAGCTGGGGCTTGTGGTGAGGTCATCAAAGATCATCTCAGTCACGCTAATGAAGACTCACTCTAATGCATGAATTTACCTCACTGTACAAAATTACTTTTCACCCCCCAGGTGGGTCGCACACATGCACTGTGCATTCTTCTCACTGAAACTGCCAACCCTCCTGCTAAGTACTGCAGTAGGAAACCAAAGGTCATTAAGACTTCTAACTTTGTAAACCATGTCTTCTTATGCTAGAGGGCACCAATAAGACTGACCAGTTTTAGATGGGAACACAAAGGTTGCAGACACATATTAAACACAACAGAAAGACGAGTTCCCGGCAGAGGGCGTGGTGAGGCTACAGCAGCGTTTCCAAAAGCATCAGGCCTGTGAGTTTGTTTCAAGTCCCGGCCCCAGCAGCTCGGGTTACTGAAACACTCCAGAGAATCTGAGGCGTGGGGTGAATACTGCACCCTTTGTGTTGCTGCCTCGAGCCCCTAAGCAGGTGTAACAGCTGAGAGAAGAGCAGAGGAGGGCAAATGCTGCCTCATCACCATCACGGGATCATTTAAAACATTCATATAGACATCCTTTCTGGGAACAACAGCACAGTACTGAGTCAAATATGGAAGAAGAGGAGGCAAACAGAAATTATTAATAAGATTCATTAGATTCTAACAGGTTCAATCCTGCTATATTACCTCAAGTGTTGCTGTTCCGTAAGTCACATTTCCCAAGTCTCAAACCTTTTTGGACTATCCTCAGGTCCCTTTCAAGTCACACGGCCAAATTAGAACATTAACGTGTACAATGCATCACTCCACACACAATGGGTGCCAGATGAATGGAATCTGGGAGAATTTTCTTGTCTGCAATTTATTTTTGGTAGATTGATTTCATTTTCTCACAAGCTTAGATGTTGTAAAGACTTATTTCAGTGTAGAAATGTCAGAATCCAACATCATCAAGGTATGGATGTATCTAAATAAGATTATTGCAGTAAAATCTAGATAATTTTCGTGTACGTTTTTTCTTGCTCTCTCAGCCAAAGCAGCAAAAAGGGGCATTTCCTGCACCAAAAGTATTTAACACCCAATCGTGTCTTTACTTTAATGGGAGTAATTCAGCAGGGTGGGCTCAATGCCACATTACACAACCACAACCAACCGAAACCTATTACAGCTGTTTTAATGTCCTCAACAAGATTCCATCTGCTGACTGGTAGTGTGGCCCAAAACTTGGGTTAAAATGTACTTTGCAAAAAACTGTTGTTTGAGATTGATACTTGTTGCCACGTCTTCCCAACAGATGCAATATTTCTATGAAGAAATGCCCCAGGCTGAACAGCCTACTTCACAAAAAGAGCAGCCACAGAAAAGAGCCTGCCATAAAATAAACTCCCCACTGTTTAAGACGAAAGGTTTCTAGAGATGGCAGTGAACTTGCCACCTCTGGAAAGCTGGACTGTTTCATTAATATAAAACATCAGAAACTGACCTTAAAGCATTTCTGAAGAACGACACTGAAGCCATACCACTTATTGTATGCAAAGATTACTAAAAAAGAAACTGGAAAAGATTACTTATTTGATATGCTTCGTCAATACTGCTGAGAAAAGCTCCTTTCCTGCTCAGGTGCAGGTTTGAAGGGGGCTGGGATTCAGTGCCTCCCTCACTGAACAGATTGTTGTGTTGTATATTAATGGGTGTATTAATAGAGCTGGATGAAGTGTAGTTGTGCAGTGTTGCTCACAATTTCTCAGTGCAAGAGAAAAATCCCCTGCAGACTCAAAAAGCTTTTCTCTCATAGTCCACTACTATAAGACACTATTGGCAGATACCTTAAAAGTCAAACGCATGTCTTTGTGTGATATGTTTTGTTTTTAAATCACAAAGATTTAATACAAGTAAAATTTTCCGAGATAAAACTATTTTTATCTCCCTTATATCTTCTAAATAGTCTACAGAACAACAGTGCAGAATCAGTTAAAAGACACTAATGCATGTGTGCAGTTGGCCACACAAAGTGAAAAAAGCTTCTAAGACATACAGTATACTCTGGGGAAGCACCATTTAATCCACTAAAAGCACAACATTTTCAGACAAGGTCTCCATTTCTCATAATGCATCCATGAACTCCATATGGGACAGACTACATCCTGTACTAGCACTGAACATTGGCATTCACTACAGACTCTATAATAATAATAATCAACACTACACTGGGACTGAGTGTCTTGCTGAAGACTGGATGTTTTCTGTACGTGGAGGTCTCAAATTTAATTTGGCTGAAACTTGTTGGAAGCCATTTTGTCTATTGCCACAAAAAGGTAAAACAATCACAAAATTAGGGATAGCAAATAGTGTTTTACATTGGTTTTAAAAAATCCAGTACATGTACTACAATACAGTACATGCTACAATATGGTAGCTAGTCCTTGGTCTGACCACGCCACACTGGTATGCAAACAGCTGCTTAGCGATGACACTGCACATACAGGCCGCTGTGGACCTGGCAGCCTGGGGGACATTTAAACTTTAAAAGGCCAAACTAGACAGCTGGGTGTGTTCATGCTGTTGGGAGTGTGTGCTGTATATGCATTCTGTAGTTCATCCATTCACTACTGGACTTACTAGTCACACACAATAAGGACTAAGGGACCTGAGGGCATCTACTTTCCTAGCTGATATCACATTTTTATGAATTAAGAGATAATTGTAAGATCATTTTAGCTGACAAAGACTATTGAAGTTCTGAAGCCTTTTCTACAGTTTTATATTTGAGCTGCTGTCCCTCCAACCATGGGTGCCTTTATTGCCAAGATGCTGCTTCCTACAGTCAGCAGCCTGGTGTTCCTGCCTACAGCCAGCGTGGCTGCCAAGAGGGGCTTCCACATGGAGGCTATGGTCTACTTCTTCACCATGTTCTTCACAGCGGTGAGAATGCACTTGTGTTTTGATGTGATAGACTGAAAATGTGTTGCTTGCACTTCAGTGATTGTGGTGTTTGAGTGAAATCTTAGTGACTGATGTTTGTGGCTGTGGTTGAAATATTACATATTTCACAAATGCCCATATAAAGGTCTTTTTCTGTTTTCTATTTGGTGTCAACATGGTATTTTGTGAATGTAAATGTTATTAAACGATTTAGATTTTCTATAAAAGTAATGTAGTTGTTCAGTAGCAAATTCGGTATGAGGTCTCTTTATTAAATCACACCTAATCTATTTAGCGCAGCTTTTTAAACAATTTTAAGCTTCTTTGCTGTGTCTGTTTCTCTAAATTACTACATGCAGCTTATGTTTTCCGCATCACTACTTGGTGATTATGGACAACAGAGGAGACAAAAGATGTGCTTGACTCAAATCTTAACAAATTCAGTTATTTTACCAACTTGCAGCTGGTAAAATACCAAATCAGTATAAAATCAGTTCATAATAATCAGTTATATAGTCCAAACCAATGCACACAAAACATTTATTAATGATTGTTTGATCTTCTGTTGGTGCAGCATATTGCTCTGTTTTTAAATGATAGGTAAATGACTGACTGTCTTTCTGTAGGTCTATCATGCATGTGATGGACCGGGCCTCTCCATTCTGTGTTTCATGCGATACGATATTCTGGAGTATTTCAGTGTGTATGGCACAGCTCTCTCCATGTGGGTCACACTTATAGGTAAGTTGTGGTATGCACACAGCACCACACTCAACATACAGCAACAGAATGTGTTGTGGTTCGTCTACTTTGTGGTTACAGCAGATGCTAAAAAACACTTTTATTTCACTTAAGGAAATATCAATTTTTAGATTGTATTTAGCAGCTACACTTTCCAAGCACAAGATTAAAAACAAGCAGCTCCGCCTGCAACAGTTGCTGATCACATATGTTGTGTCTTTGAGATCAGCTCACACGTGCTCAGACGCGCTTGCTATTATTTTCGTATATGATCACACACACACACACACCCTGAAGATTTGCAACAATCACATGATGAGGAGAGTCAAATGCTCCAACAGCTGACTGCACCACTTGATCCACCCTCTTTATGTTTGTATACTAACTGTTGTTCTCAGGCCTACATATTCCAGGCTGAAAGGTTTGAAAACTCATGTCCTCATGCATCATGTGTCTCCTTGTTGAAGCTCTCGGTGACTTCGATGAACCCCAGCGTTCCACTATGACCATGTTTGGAGTGTTGACCATCGCTGTGAGGATCTACCAGGATCGCTGGGGCTATGGCATCTACTCTGGACCAATTGGATCAGCAGTTTTCATTATTACTGTCAAATGGGTGAGTGGCCTGAGGATCATAGATTATTGTCTTTAGTAAAGTTTGCTGAGTTGTCGTTAATATTCTGTAAACTCCAAAAGAGAATGTGTTTTTGTAGTAAACAGAGTATATGGAAATTTCTCTCTGCTCTGATTCACGTTGTTCTCTGTTCTCTCCATTGTATTTGAGTCTTTCTTCTACTCCATGTCTTCTTCAATCTGTTTATACTCCTCTTTTTCTCTACACCCCATCTTGTTCCCATCAAATCATTCATTCACTCTCGTGACTTTTGTGTCTAACCTGTAGCTTATCTTTGTAATGATCTCCTATTGTTGCAGCTGCAGAAGATGAAGCAGTTAAAGGCAGTGTATCCAGAGAAGACAGTGTACACGCAGCAGGTCGGCCCGGGATGCTGCTTCGGTGCTCTTGCCCTGATGCTGCGTTTCTACTTTCAGGTGACGATTATCAAAATAAAACTAATTCTAAAAGTGAATCATTTGATAAATGTCAAGATCGTGGCTTGGCAGTGAAACTGTACATTTCATCCACTTCTACAATGTTTACAGTAATTATAAAAAATAAATCAACAAATCACAGAATCTGGCCAGCTTTACCTTTCATCAAAATACTTTGTGTTGTTAACTATGAAAAAGGCAGATGTCCAGTTAAATATCTTCATATGATGAAATACATGAATGTTGAACAAACAGGATGTGCTGCATTCTCTTCACGGCAGGAGTGGGACTACGCCTATGTCCACAGCTTCTACCATCTGTCTCTTGCTGTGTCCTTCGTCCTGCTGCTGCCAAAGAAGAACCGCTATGCCGGGACGGGACAAAACGCTGCTAAACTCAGCTGCTTCACCCTCTGCTGCTGCGTATGTTATATTTATTCAATCGAAATATGAAAGTAGACTGGACGTGAGGGTAGGACAGACTAGTACTATAGGTTGCAGAGACTAGATATAAAGTGAAAGGTAAAATCATTTAGGGGGTACAGTTAACCTATAATAAAGTAACATCATTCACTGTGAGTGAATGTCGTTTGTGTTTCCCTAATCCTGTTTCCTAATTGTTCCCTCTCCAGACCATGTCCCCTGGTACTTCTAAAGAGAAGAAGGACAAGCCGAAAAAGAAGTCATCTCGGTCCGTGTGGACAGTCCCCACTGAAAAGTTGTGGACACGTGGCTGTAGCACCCCCACTCTTCCTCTTTACAATCCCCCACCCTCCACACCCGTCAAAGGGACCAGCATCAGCAAGCTCAAGGAGATGAACGGCTGGAAGTGAACCAAAAAAACATAACTGCCCGTCAGGCGTAGCAAGTGGTCAACTATGAATTGGAAATGGGAAATTCACCAAATAACTCTTGGCCAAACACTGATAAACTTGTCCATGGCTGGTAAGATAATCTACTTGAGCAGGAAACCAAAAATATTCCCTTCTACTCAAAAAAAGAAAGCATTTTTGGCTGGTAGGATATTTAAGGTCAGCTGCGACTTTAGGAATCCAAAAGTCACTGTAGCCAGCAGGTAAAGAAACAAGACTGCCCTGATGTGGTGAAAACATTTAAGGACAAGAACAAACAGTGACTCGGGCCTGTCGTGCCCTAAAAGACTCGATAAGACCAAAGCTGTCTGAAGCACTTGTCCAAAGCTGAGGACAGGTTAGAGCACTATGAAAGAACACACACTGCATGAATAGGGAGACGGTGGCTGAGACAAGCCAGTAAAACTGACTGGAGAATTTACGAGAAGAACAAACAGGCAGATGGTTTATCTCTCCAAAATATATAAATTGTCTTTAGAAATGTTCCTCTGGGGAGACCCTTCGTCTGCTTGCGTCTCCCCCTCCTCCTCGTTCTCTGTTCAGTCTCTCTCAGGGAAAAAAACCACTCGGCTGAATTGGGTTATGAGAGTTACAAGACTGTAAAGCTAATTTTACCTTTTTTATTACATTCTCACTGACAAATGTGTCATGTGGAGCATCAGACATTGGACCGAGGGGAAGTGGCAGCCCAGACGTCAGTCGCTAACCCAATTGAAACATCTTTATGTGTTTCTGGATCAACAGGCGGACTCCTCTGTCTGTTAACTCTGGTTCACTGACAGAGTGGCTTTGGCTATGATTCCTGCCCCCAGTGTGCATTGTTCAGCCAGCGTAATGAAAACTTTTTCTTATTAATATATTGTTATTTATTGCAGTACCAAAGATTGTATATTTAGCATAGTGTGTGTTTGTTTTTGATCATTTCATGTTTTACAAATAAAATTTAATGTTGTGAGGCCTCATTCATCGAAGCTATTGTCATAATGCAGTGATATGCACTTTGCAGAAGCTGACCACTGACAAAATTTCTGACTGGCACATAATTCAAGGCCCACTCTAGTCTAGCAACACTAATCCAATTCCAAACCCACATATCCCATTCTGCTTTCACTTCAGGAGGACATGGAACTGTGCGTCCGTGCACGTCACCTGCCCCGAACACTACCCAAAGACTACAAACGTGTTCTGCATATCTTAGACAAAACAGTCTCTGGTCAAAACCTGAATGAACCTCCCCTTCACCAGGGAATGTTTTGAGCTTGGGCCAAGCCGCCAGCTCCTGTGCCCAGAGAAAAGTGTTTTTGTCTGGACTTAGAACCCTGGCTGGCTGGGCCACCAGCAACTCCCGGCTGGCTGCACCTCACGGCCCTGACAGGACGGTAACTCGAGCCTTTTATTGCACAAGTGTGAAACACTTTTCAGCTCCTTTACGACCACTCTCTATCCCGCACTTCTCTACTGAGGGGTTGAAGCCCACACACTATATGACTATATGACTATGCTCGTGAAGACACCTGTCTGAAATCCCTGTATTAACAGTAGAGACAACAAAACCTAGTCCTAACCTTAAAGAGAACATTTTCCTCAATTTGAATGGAAAGAAGTAAGAAATTTCAGGGTTAACATGTTGTCTTCACAAGAACAGGATTAAACACACTCACTCAACCTGGGCTGCCACAGGCTGCTCTGTGCGGTCAAACTGTTCAGCAGATGTCATCATCGTCAACATAAAAAGCATTCACTGACATAAGTGTGAGCACGGCTGTTTCCTCCATTGCCATCTTTACCCACATTCCAGTGGCGTTTGATTTCAGTAGGTTTAGAAATATAACAACAAAACACAAAACAATAATTATAACTTCACGTTCACCAGCATATTCAGGGAAGGTGAAGAGAAACATGCTGTATCACTTTTCATTACATTAAGCACCTGACTGCGACAGACTCTGGTATGTTTGGTATGTTTGTGCTTTTAGCTATGTGGTGTGGGTACTTTCTATGATGAGACAGCAGCCTGTGTGCCACAGGGCCTTTCTCTGTGTGTCAGCTGTTGCCACAGCTGCTGTTAATGTTGTGAGGTCAGCTGCCTCTCAGAGAAAGCAACAGAACCACATCTTCACTGCTGCTACAACAACACGTACAGTACAACCACCAGTCAGGTTCAATACATCTGCTGACCAGAACTGTGAGGATTAGTTGGGGTATTCTCCATTTTACTTGGCTGCTTTGCTGCTTGAGCACTGAATTGAATTGTATTCTTGGCTTTGGAAATGGTAGCTTAACAAAGTAATCTTAACTCATGGTTCACTGCCCAGCTTTTTTCCAAGTTTTCAACCACCTCTCTGTTTTCAATCGCTCGAGAAAAAAAGAGTTTGTCTGGATTAAGATTGATTCTGTCAGTCATACACACACATACACTGTGCTTTTTGGAAAGTTCAAACCAAGCAAATGCTTCAATCAGAAATGTAAGTAGCCTGTTCCTGCAAGACACAGCTTACACAGATTAAAGTACAGAATGTGAGCACTGTTGTCCCATTTGTTTAAGTTGTTGTGATAATCTTATATTAAGTAATTCTGAGGTTTAACTGTGATCAGTGATGAGTAGATGAACCTGTGACTGTTGAATTGACTGATATGAGCATGTGTTCACTAAAGTTGCCATAGGTTTGTCTCAGACCCCAGTATGAAAATAATCTTAATAAGGTTTTTCAACACACTATCACACTAAATTGGGCAAATTAGACAAATCAGATCACTTGCACAACACAGATTAAAATCTGTTGCTTAACATACAGGATATACACTACTCACAAAAAGTTAGGGATATTCGGCTTTCGGGTGAAATTTCAGGATGAACCTAAAATGCACTAT
>JAUMHL010000030.1:24842437-24854585 GCA_032362345.1 Sandelia bainsii
TAGTGTGAACTTTTTACCTTTTCCATAAATTTCACCCGAAAGCCAAATATCCCTAACTTTTTGTGAGTAGTGTATATAAACCTATTAGTATCATAGGGTATCATGAGAAATGTCATCATGCAAAGACTGTGCCTCTGCTGCCACCTATTGGACTTTAAGACACAATAACATCCTAAATTAAGGGTAATACCAAAGTGTTTTAGATTATTATTAGATTATACTGTGATTTATTCTCGAGCCTGAGTTAAAGGATGTGATTTTCTTCAGTGTAAAAGGTATTGGCAAAAATCAGTGTGTAGTGAAAGTTTAAAACATCGGACACAAACTGCCACTAATATGGAAAGAAATCCACATAAAAACACCACATTCAGACGCAGACGCACAGAAACAATCTTTACATTAAACCAAGTTTAATTCCACTATCTCTTCTGAGATGTGGACTCTGATCCCCAATCTTGTGTTGTATTACGACCTCCGTTCATGTGTGAAGGGAGACTGGTCCTGTTCCCCTGTGTGGATGGTGGTGGTGGGTTGTGTGTGCTGAGGCTTGGCCCTGTATGGTGCATGGTTGGACGGTCATGGAGAAACGACACTCCTTAACCTGCCACAGTCAAACAGCTGTAGTTCAGCACAACGACAACAGTGATAAACATTTTCAAAACTACTCAGTATCCACTTTGTAGCCACTGTTTACTTTACTTTTCTTTGTGTGTCTGTTGCCACTTTGCTTTTTGCCTATGTTTTTGCTACTTGGCTTCAACTTGCATGTTGGAAATGGGCCCTTGTGTTGTACAAATCTGTGTTTTCAGTTAATCTCTGTTAATGAATATTTCCTTTTTAGTTGTTCAAGTCTCTTGACCAGTTGTTCTAGATGTTAGTTTTATTTCTAAATACAATTTGAAAGGTGACTAGATGTTTTAAACTGAATTTCACTAGTTCTTTATGAGTCTCCAATAAGTACCTGCAGAAAGCTCTTCACAATTATCTGCATCTCCTGCTGGTTTATACACAACTTCAGCTCCTTTCCTGCTTCAGATGGGTCTTCTGATTGGCTCGCTGTGTTCTGATTGGTCAAAGTCATCTTTTGGAGCTTCTCATTCAGTCTAAGAACACATAACACAGGACACCCTCATCTAAGTACACTGAAGTGCTAACAAGCTGCAGTCAATTTTATTTTCATGCACTGACAATGAGCTGAACATCATTTTAGTCAACTAAAACATTCAATTTAATTGTGTGTTATCTATGCACAATGGCTTATGTGGCACCAGATACACTACATTTGGGCAGCTGTAGCAGTAGTTGGTAAAGACCTTTGTTGATTAGAGGAAGAGTTGAAGGCTTGGATGTTGTCCATCAGCTGAACTCTGACTGTTTGTGCTGCTGAACTGGACAAAACATCAGACATGCTGCAGCCAGGAAACAGATTCATGAGCATAGGAGGCAGCTACACAAACACACAGACACACAATTTACTACATTCTACTTCCACAATCTTTATAAATATTAATAAAGTAAATAATAATAATAATAAAGTGTTTTCTAAGAGGCTCATGGATGCACGTCTGGACCAGACTAGTCAATATAGAAAATCACGTCTTGTCCACATTATTAATATGAAGATAAGTTGATCTGATATTTCTCATTAACTGAATGCATGAGTGTATATGGGGGAGTACAGTCTCAGTAAACATTGGAGCTCTGACCTCCTCGTTGGTGGGATCCAGGATCAGCATGCAGATGAAGTCCTGTCTGGCTCCATCCAAGTTTAGGACCTTTCGAAAAGCCTTCGATCTGTTCTCATAATACCGACTGACTGTGGGATTGTAGCGGATGGCCAGAGAAAACATGGTCGCTGCCTCATGGAAACGCCTGAAGTTACACACACAAATACATCATGTAAACATAGACTTATATATTTAAAATACTTTCTATTTCAATGTGGATACAATACAGGGAAGACACAGTCAATTATAGATCTGTTTAACCAGCAAGTGTACAAGACTGAATATATGACGACTATGACTCTCTGGAAACCATCTTAAATAGGAATTTCCATCTGGATTTTGTTCATTAAGCTTAAGGCTATGGCTTTTAATAACTGACCCATCTTGAAAACATAATGAGCCCAGTGTGTTGTGGAGAACGCCGAGGCGGAGCCGTACAGCAGGGTCATCAGGCTGCATCTCCTCCGCCTGCTGGTAGTCAGCCAGAGCATAACACCACACACCCTGCTTAAAGAAACAGTCTAACACACACATATATAGGTAGTTCACCATTTAGTTCACACAGTTCTGAAATTTCTTCTGTTATGGTTTAAATCTAATAACTCCTATTTTAATTTCCTGAACACTTGCTCATGTTATTCACTAGTGTTTAGAAATAAAAAAAATAAATGCTGTTTAGGGTTCATTCAACAAGCAACCTTAATTTGGTGAATACATGGTTATTATACACACTTGCATTGTAAGTTCTTCATACTCAACTGCTGAAACATGTTGATCAGGTTTGTCAGGTTGCACATGTTTAGCTGACACTTGTCTCATGTGCACCTCACCAGGTTGATCAATGCATCTTCCCCACATACCAACAACAAGGAAAAAATCTCCCAAATGTCACACTAGATGGTTTCTGTCTCTTCTATGTGTAGAAAGTTACAGACAGGACAAGCAGCAGATAATCAGATTCAAAGAGTTGATGATTCACATCAATGACTCAGTGATTATTTGGTTTATTTATGTCTTTTAAAAATATCACATTCAGGCCTTCACAAAACACTTTGTACTAACTGAACTTTCAGTATATGTGGAATTTCAGTTAAATTGGCTGTGTTAAAGAGAAAAGAAAAGAGATGCACACACAGCCTTGAAGGACTGGGTGTCCATAGGCTCACCTCCTCTGTTCAGGTACAGGCCTGCCTGGCCCTTCTCCTCTTCAATGGCCTTGTTAAGAAGCAAAGTCGCCTCAGCGTAGAGGCCTTTACTAAAGCACTGAACGGCAAAATCATTGTAGGTGAGAACCAGTTGAAACTCCACCTCCTCCTGCAAAGACCCATGATCATCTTGTTCATCTCTGGCCTCCGCTTGACCTCTGTCCATCTTCTCCACCTCCTCCTCGCTCAACTCCACAGCCTGGACTAGATCTTCAATGGCTGCTGTGAAGTCTTTCAGACGTCTGTAGAGAATCCCTCTGGTGGGCAGAGGATTAATACAGCAACATTTTTCATTTTATAATGCTGTTAACAGATGAAGAATACCAAAGCTATGGTTATGGCTTTAAAAATGATAACATCTAAAGATTTTTTTTGGTCCGTAGTATTACAAAATCAGTAAGTTTTGGCTTTCGGTCAGACTAAAAATGCACTTTAAAAAATAGCTTTGGAAACTTAACAAATGTGTCACTACATACTTAATGAACTGATTATATGCAAAACTAACCATCATTAATGTGTGACTTTATTATGTCAACTTGTGCTTCTTGTGGAATTTACTTTATACCACCTTTGTAGTAACTGATTTCACCACTTGGTTTTATTACTCAGTGTTAGGTAGGTTAGGCATACTGGTTAGACTAACCTGAACAGGTAGAGGCGTCTGTCCTGCGGGCAGTTCTCCAGAGCGATATTGATCATGCAGAGAGCTTCAGGCAGCTGACCGGTCAAAGCTTTTTCCACAGCTTTTTGTCTGGCCTGTTCAGAGGCTTCCTGCAGCTTCACTAGCAGTGCTCCTGCTTCAGGGCATGTTGGGTTCAACGCCAGGGCCGACTTCACATCTTGGTAACATCGCGAGGTCTGGATAAGACAGGCAATCACACATTTGACTATGTGTTACAGTATGTGCAGTATATTTAAGATACTATATGCAGATGCTCTTTAAGCTAGTCTGTACTAGCTAATTTTATGTCTAAATATTTGGACACACTTTATTTTTATTCTGTTTAATAATCTTAAAATGGCTTTTTACTGTAAGAGCTTTGTTTTTCTGAGTAAATATGTTCAAGCTTCACATGATCAATGTTTTTTTCTGCAGTTTTCTTTGTCAGTAGGTGAAAATAAAGATTGCTGCTACAAACGGTTTCTTTCTTCTCTTGCCTGTGGCGTTCTTGGTTAACTGACTGTGGAGCTACAGGTAGAAAGTGTAAAGTGTATATGCTGCTGCTTTTTGAAATGTAATTGCTCCCTGCCGTTGTAACCTCATTGAGCTGTTTGTGCAGTCGGGCTCTGAGAACATAAAGGTCGGAGGTGGAACCACCTGACGCCATCCAGTCATTCACCAGCTTTAGACAGTCAGTAAGGTGACCTGCAGCTGTCAGACAGGCCAAGCTGGGATACAAGGTACAAAGTGAATGAACAATGTATGTGACTTAGAAACAAAAATAATTGTTAGTCAACACAAGCAAAAATGCACAACTTTAATCTGAATCTTAATATGCAGGTTCCTGACCTTTTGACTGCATAGGCCCTGCAGCCGGGTTTCACCTCTGCAGCTTTGCTGAAGGCCTCCAGAGCTTCTAGGAAAAGGCCCCGGTCAAACAAACACTGACCCTTGAAAACAAAAAACAGAAGAGTCACCCTTAATTATTTAATATTTTTAGATTTACATATGTATCGTGAAAACTTATGATCATGTCTTTTCTGTTGTTCAGATACCGCACCTCCTGGACTTGACGTGTAGAGCAAGATTTCTAAAAGGCTTTTTCAGTTTTCACAAGATTTCAGTTTGTTTGTCCGTGAATACAGAAATAATCTCTTTTTAAAGAATGTAATGTCTGTCTGTTTCTGTATACGTAGGTGTGAGTGTATTTCATATGATGTCTATTGTTTAAAGATCACAGAAATCTTTTTAAATCTGGGAGTGGACTTTAGTCACCTCTGATTTTCCATGTCTACTGCTGTGTTTTTAAGTTTCTCTGCGTAATGTATGTGTAGAGTGTTGCAGAGTCTCTGACCTGCAGATAGTAAATGAAGGCCAAGCGGTCACTGAAGGATCCAGGCTCCAGGATCCATGCCCGCTTATAACATGCTGCTGCTGACTGAAAGTCACACAGTTGTAGGTAGGCCTCGGCCTGGCTCACATGCAGCTGAGTCTAAAACACACAGTAGAGGGTGTCACACTGAGAAAAAGAAGACAAATACAAACCTTCTAGAAACCTCCTACAGATTTTTACGTCTCAGAGACAGTTAACACAGTTGAACTATGAGTCAGAGGTAACAGATCGTAGTGATTTTATTCACTATGATTGTAACCAGGATTATTACAACAGGTAATTCACAAACAACGCTTATTTAATTTTTTTTTTTTTGCCAAAGTCATCTTTTGGAGCTTCCGTTTTTTGTTAATTACTGAAACACAAATCAACAACCTACAATAAGTTTAAAATTTATAACCTATAAAGGTCCTAGTTAATCCAGCACCTGTTCTGGCTGCAGAGTGATGGCTTTAGAGAAGCAGATCACAGCCTTCTCATACTGAGACTTTCCCATTGCCTCTTTTCCATTTGTGTAACTGCAAAGAAAAACATCAGGTGATGTGCACAGAAGACATCATAAGTTCATATTCAACTTTGCACAAATTTTCAGCAAAGATCCCTCTTATTTGGTTTTCTATTTTTGTAACAGAAGGTCTCTGCAAAAAGCAAAGTATAAATTCTCAGTAAAAACACACAGCAGCAATGTGTTTTTATTTTCATTTCAATCATAATTCTCACTGCTCTGTAGCCCTTCTCTGAATGATGAAGCTGCCCTGTAGATCTGGTCTTTCTGGGCGACTCTCTCCTGGTGCCAGAAAGATTTTACTGGAGCCAAAAAGTCGCTTCAAGGTGCTTTTTCTCCTGGCCTCATCCAGCTCCTCTTCTGACACAGCAGTGGGAAATAAACTCTGCTCTTCTGCCTGCTGGAGGACACTCAGTTAACAAAGACTTAATAGTAAATAATAAAACATTTTTAACCAATAAAACAAAGCAGATATGAGAGACTGAAAATTACAGCATTAATTTCATAGGAAAAAAACAGGCCACTTTTAATTAACGTAAATTCTAGAACAGTTGGAATTTTTTCTAAAATGCAATAAAAACTGATATAAGTGCTAAGAAAAGACTTTCAGTGTTTTCACTGAACAACTTCTTAGTATTTTGTAAATAAAAGCAAACAGAGTTTGCCCCTAGCAACACACTCTACCCCGTCTAGGGCGTAGGACCACAACAAATGAAATTAGAAAATACTGTTCCCTCCCCTGTCCCCAAATGTCTTACTATTAAATGTGTAACCAAGTGAACGATTTATTCCAATTATCAAGTGATAGATGAAGATGAAGCAAAATAACTTAGAGTGAACCAAAACAACAGACAAAAGAATCTATTTTGCTATTTTGAAATAAAGAAACAAAAAGACATTAGCTAACCCTAACTCCCTAAACAAGAAAACCGGAGAAAACAATGTAAAGGAAAATGGCATTTCACCCCTACTGCTTCAATACTATATACAATATTTACAATAAGGTGGGGAAAAAAAGTTCCAAGATACACAATAACTATACTATACTATACTATACTAACTATAAGTGATTGCACCAGGTCCGAATAATCCAAAAGTAATACACAAAGACACACAATACACAATCAATGCTGAAAAGCTTTGGAGGCTGAGGACAGAGAACAGCGTGCTGCTCCAGCAATTTAAAAAGTGGAGCAGTTTAGGATGGTCCAATGGCAGGTGGGCTTTTCTTCTTCTTGGTTTTTATTGGCAGTTGGCAAACAACAAATTGGTGCATTACTGTCACCAACTTGAAAGGAGCGTGGATGAGGGCACTGATTTATACAATACAAAAAAAAACTGGTATCTTCCCAGTCAGATCAGTTGTCTCCCTATTCTCAAACTATTCAGTCGGCAGGTGGGACATGCAATCAGCCAGGGTGACCTACATTTTTTAAAATTGTTCAAGAACTGACGATACCAATTGTTAGAGTTTTGTAAGTGAAATATTTGCCCATTCTTGCTGGATACAAGACTTCAGCTGCTCAGCTTGTGACCACATAACACATTTCCACAGTCTTTCAGTCCGCTGGGTCCCTAAAAAAAAAGGTTGCATTTCTGCATTCAGTGAGGAACTGTGTAACAACTCTAATCCAAAATAGTCCCGAGCCCCTGTGGCTATAATCATCACAGTAGCATGACGGTTTGTCATGCAATAAATTACAATTCTCTCAAGAATTTTGGTAAAAAAAAAAAAAGTGTTGAGCCACAACCCACTTCTGCTTGCAAAGACTGAGCTTATTAAACTGAATCACGAAACCCTCACCTGTTACCAATTAATCTGCAAATTTTTTAATTTATTTCATTTTTTTATACAGCACCAAATCAATTCAGAATCATCCCAAGGCACTTCACATATTAAGGTCATGACCTTACAGAGAAACCCAACTAACTCCCTTGAGCAAGCACTGGACGACAGGGGAGAGAGAAAAGGAGAGCAGACAATAACCAGCAACAGACAGAAGATGATCAGGAAAACCATCCAGAGCAGTATAGTTTATTATTTATTTTGCCTCTGTGTTCTACAGCACTTTACTAAGTTGGTCTGAGAAAACTACGAAAATCTTTTCTTTGTACTTTGTCAGACAAAGGGGTAAAGTGAGAAATCACTGAAAATGATTTTTTTTTGTTTTGAGTGCCTTTTAGGAAAAGAAAATGGGGCTTGTAATTGAATAGTCAATTGATACATTTTTATCTTATCAATTAACAGTTTGTGTAGCCAGAAATTCTCTCATCCCAGCTTCTCAACTGATAGTTTTAGCTTGCTTTCAATGTCTAATCAGTGTGATAATAAACAAATACCTTAAAATATCTTTAAGGTTTAAAGGCATCACATTGAAACTGTCTTTAGAACACTATGTGTTATGTTAATTAATAATACAATATTTTGAGATTTACCTACAATGAGTTTGCCACCATAATTATTATTAAGTTAGTATTGTATGTCTGTTATTTGCTGTCCAGTTTAGTTTGGATAGTCTTTACCTATCACACACACATAAAAAACACAAGACATAATTAAATGTAAGCTCACTGGACCTTTATGCTCTAATTTAATGTAAGTTAATGATATATGTTCAAACTGTAGGTTAGCTAGGTTATCTAACTGAAGTTTGATTTAACGTGCTAACAAGCTCCATAAATCACAACATTATTTTGTAACTTACTGCTTTTTACTTAAAGCTACACCTAATTAATGTATGAAGATAAAAAAAAAATAGCTGAAAACTAAAAGCTTTAACCTCAAACTCCTATAAACCGCTCGAATTTAGCTAACAGTTGACTGTTAGCGTGTTAGCTAACTTTGCGTACCAGTAATTTCTAGCTACCTAAAGTTAGCTAATTGTACATATTTACTGTTTTCCTACTAACACTGTTTACCGTCCGGTCATTTTTCTGCTCAGGAGGTCCCATAGTGTTGTTGAAATAATTTCTACGATCTGTTTTCCATTAGCTTAGAAACTTTTCCTCTGTTTAGTTTCACCTTGTTAACCTATTGTTAAATCTGGACGTCACCATGGAAACAAACTTTTATTGTGGAAACGAATAGTCTCTTCCGGTGTGGTGTTCCACTCAGAAGTAATGAGGAAATTTTAAATAAACTTAATATAAATACATACGTACATAGTGACTGACTCTCCTGTCTTCACGACACTTGTTGCTATGCAGGGGTGTTAGTCATCCTTATAGCTGAAACTCAAAACCACGTTAAAATTTGTGAAACCTTTATTTTATTTACAGCAGTTCCAACAGAAGTCTTTTATTTTGAAAAGGACAAACCAGGAAATATGAGGCACACGGAGATCAGCTGACTGAATTGTTGACAAAGCAAAGGTGGACGCCGGTTGTTGAAGAAGCAGCAGCAGTTTGAAGAGTAAAGTTAAATGTTTAATGTTCGCTTCACGACTTCCTGTGATACTGTTTAGTTTCTTCATTTCGATTCTGTCGCCCTGTGGCTTCGCGGTTGCCAATTTGTACCACGACCACTGTTGTTTTGCTTCAGAGAATTTCACTTGACTTGTGTCCCATGTGAAAGGCGAACAAGACAGGCTGAACTCCGGGACACGTTACTACTGTCGGTATGGACATCCAGAGCGAGAGGACGAGGCTGCTGGATGCGGAGGGTGGAGGTGACGATGTTACAGGACTCCTGTCTGAGCAGGATGCCTATCTGAGGTCAGTGAACCAACAGATACTGATGCAGCTGCAGTCACTGTGCTGCATGTTCAAAACCAAAGATGGATTGTTAAAGGACCATTCCAGAGATTTGAATATCTTGGCTCATTTCCAACAAATACCGCAGGCTGCTTTACATCATATGTAAACACTGCTGGTATCTTTAAACTATTTGAATGTACTTTTTTCTCTATTTCCAAGAACGCATTAGACTCTTTAAAGGTATTTACCCAGTCTGCATTCATGTCATATGAGGTCACCAGTGTGCTCAGCGTAGCTGCTTTATCCTGCAAGAATTTAACATGCAGGCAAGACAGTGAGCATAAAGTCATGAAGCTAATTAGTTGAGATAAAATTATTTTTGTTGTGTTGCTGATGAATCTGAAGATTAATTTTATCATTCTCAGTGGTTAAAATGTTTATTAAAAAGTCATGTTACTATGCAAAAACCCTATTTCACTGTATATTATTACATTAAAAACATGGCACCTTCTGTAAATCATACAGTGTAAGAAGATGCAGATTACATTATTTGAAAATACATCCTAGAGATTATAAAGAACCTAGAGGACACTGTTCTTTAATTTTTATGTGAAAACATACTGTGTTGTGTGGTGATGTGGTCGCTTTTTGACCTTTACATCCTAAATTCTGTTCCTCTTTCTCTCCACAGCAAAGTGAAGAACAAGAAGTTGTACCTGGCTACGTTTGCATCCGTTCTGGGTCCCATGAGCTTCGGGTTCGTGTTGGGCTACAGCTCTCCGGCCATCCCCGAGCTCACCAAGATTGCTGACCCTCGACTGCGGCTGGACCAAGTCCAGGCCTCCTGGTTTGGGGTATGATGCCAAGTGTGGTGATGTTCTGTCACGCGTCTTGAAGCAAAGCAGAACATGTTTAGACAGTTTGTTTTTATCAGCAGTTTTATCGTCTGGTTGGATTTACTTGAGTTAAAAAACCTGTTACAGTATAAAGAAACACAGAAAAGTGGAATTTGTAAATGAAGCTAAGTATGGAGTACTTCCTGAATACATCCTTTATTTAAAACAAATCGAGTTGGTCAGTTGTCAACAGGGGCGGGTTAGAGGGGGTGCTACCCCTGCTATTGTAGGGTCTGCCCCCCAGCAAAGAAGAACAACTTATTTTCTTTTGATAAAAAGACTTTCAACATAAAAACTGGACAAGAGAAGTCAACTACGACTCCCAGGGTGCATTTCAGTGACAAACATCCACTTAATGAGCTTCAGTTTGAGTCATGCGCTTCTCCAAAGACTGTTCATATTCCTTGAACACAAAGAAGCAGTTAAATTGTTGCTGTGTGCATGTGAACAAGCTCGTTTTTTGTTCAACAATGATATTAACATTAGTTTGGTTAGAAAAGCTCATCAGCAGAAAGTGCAGCTTTGAACAAAGTGCAATAACTTCACATCTAGTTCTTTCCTCTACACAAGTTAAAGCACTGAAATTGGTCAATTACAGGATAAAATGCAAATACAACCATCGAGTTTATATGACTTGTTTGTTTTTCAGTCCATAGTGACAGTGGGGGCGGCGGTGGGCGGGCTGCTGGGCGGTTGGATGGTGGAGAAGATCGGCAGGAAGCTCAGCCTGATGTTCTGCTCGCTGCCGTTTGTCTTCGGCTTCACCATCATCATCGCAGCGCAGAACGTGTGGATGCTTTACGTCGGCAGGGTGCTCACCGGCCTCGCCAGCGGAGTCACGTCGCTGGTCGTCCCGGTAAGAAGCATATTCATGGACAGTTTGTGAGGAAATGGGTCCCTGTCCCTACATCTTCTGTGTAGGATCCTTAAGATTTAGAGGTTTAGGTTATTTTCTCTGCTTGTATACACCAGTAAAAGTAAAGAATAATTGTTTTAGTATCACTAAAGTAAAGGTGAAGACATCTGCTAATGTGCTTTTAAAAGTCACTGAGACTCTGATGCCCCTTCTGTTTCATTTCCACTTTTTCTCTCTTCGCGCAGCTGTATATCTCGGAGATGGCACACGAGCGCGTGCGTGGGACATTAGGCTCCTGTGTGCAGCTCATGGTGGTGCTAGGCATCATGGGAGCTTATCTCGGAGGTATGTGGGCTCCTGCTCCTGTTCCTGTGTTTTCTGATATCTTTAAATCTCATCGTGTAAATTATGAGTCCAGGTTCATGGATCTCAGTGTCTGACTGACAACAAAGAGGAAAATGATCAAAAGCCACAGTAAAAATATGCAGATTCAGTAAAACACACATATGATTTAAAAATAATAGAAGATTAAACGTACTCAGCAGACTTGTTCATCAAACGTCTCAACTTTACCACAGCAGTAAATCACATGATGTAACTTACACATTTACAGCTACGGTGACAGTAGCTACATAAAGTCTGTTTCTCTCTGGTTACCATATGCATTATTGCTTTAGTCACACCTCATGACAACATCTCTGTACAGCTTTTTAATGCTGTGGATCAAAGGTTGTGAAGAAGAGAAGATTAAAAACCTGGCAAACATGTGACGTGACCGTTCTCTGCTGCCTCTCTGACAGCAGCCTCACAGTTTGACCTTCCTGAAAATATCTGTTTCCTGCTAATCTTGTTAGCTGCATGCCGTTCACATTTTCCCAATAGAAGCAGTTTGTCATGTGAGGTGCGTTGTCGTGTGTTGTTCCAGGCCCTCTGGAGGATGGATACAGTTTGGCAGATGGTCTATGGTGGCCTTTAAAAGATTTTTGGGACAATTCACAACATTAAAACTGGAATAATTCAAGTTAATTAATCAGGGAATCCACAGTCAGGACTCATAGAGCAGACAATATTCTGCAGAAGGCACAAGAACAGCTGCTTAATGAAAGGATAAGACAGGTCAACTTCACCACGGACAATTTGAAACACAGGTTAGACCTCCTTCACAAGGAACTAAGTGACACTCTTCCCAAGCATGTACTGGATGCAGCC
>JAUMHL010000030.1:24860600-24888622 GCA_032362345.1 Sandelia bainsii
TTCACACCTACGGACAATCTTAGAGTCACCAATTAACCTAACATGCATGTCTTTGGATGGTGGGAGGAAGCCGGAGAACCCGGAGAGAACCCACGCGGACACGGGGAGAACATGCAAACTCCACACAGAAAGGCACCCGGCCGACCCGGGGATCGAACCCGGGTCCTTCGCTAACCACATTTTGCAGATACACCGTGTGACCTGGAGTCCTCTCTATAAAATTTATTTGACAGTAAAGAATTTGCAGAAGCCCAAAAACAAAATCACTCTCAGCAGGGCTGGATACAAGGAAGGGAAAAGGGGGCAACTGCCCGGGGGGTCTCAAAAAACAGGTTTGCTTCATATCATTTGGGTCTTCATAATAAATCACATATTTGTTATCACTTGAAGTCTAATATCTGCTCTGAGTTGTCTCTGGGTTGTCCTCCACATTGTGTTCTTGTTTTATCTTGTTTTGCAGAGAGACCTGGTTTGGTTTATATTTAGTTATTTATTTAGTTTGTTGTTGTTGTTGCTTTATCAGATTTTATTATTTAATGAAATTATTTCTTTTTGAAGCAATTAACTTGATTAACACACAGAAAATGTGTTATTAATATTGTAATACATAGATTAATATTGTATTAATATATGTATTATTCCACTATAGAAGTACTGTAAGGGTACAACCAACAGTAATTTACATTATCAATATGCAGTATCTGACTATTATTTTGTTAAATATTTAAGTTAATGTCAGAGAATACTGGAAACGTGCCCATTATTATTCCCTGGAGCTCCTAGAAGTAAGCATATATTAATACTGTATAGCATTCAAAATTGTACTAAATAAAATGATTTGGTGCGTATTTGTATCATTATAATAAAATAACATAAAACACAACACAATAGTTAAACATAAAATAGTTAAACATTTCAAATACAATTCAGCATTCAGCAGCAAGTCATGAGTATAAATGTGTGTCTGAGACCAACAAACTGTAGATACAATAACAGCCTCAGTAAAATCTTTATTGCCTTTGGGTGAAAATCTTTTCAGTCTCTTTTTATAGCTTTTCTGGGTTTTATGGTCTTTGGAATATATTACAGTTTTTAAGAATATGTGCAAAACCTTAAAGGATGTTTAATCTTTGTGCAGTAGAGGCCCAGTAGTTGATTTGATGTATCATGATGAGGAGCAGCCATAACAACTGTGGAAATAAGTTATATTGATTTTTAATGTGTTAAATCGTGTTTCAGTTTTATCCATTACACCTTGTTTGATTTGTGTTATGTGTTGTGTGGGTGTTATGTGCATGAATACAGGTGGTAAGTAATTAAGTACATTTACTCAGGTACTGCTCAAGCACTAGTACATCAACAAATTCAGTAATGTTTACTGAAGTGCTACTTGTACTTGTAATGGAGAGATTTTTATTTAAGTACTTGCCCGTGTACTTGAGTACTGAGATTGTGTACTTCTACCACACCTGCTTAAAACAAAAAACTAAAAAATTATTTGCAGTTCAAATTCTGAGTTTGCGCACTATACGTTATGTACCTTTCAAAATAAAAGCCACGTTAGGTACATTTTATACTACGTGGCAATTGTTTTCCTATATTTTGTACCTAGGTTTGACTAATCTCGCTATACATAAATAATGGAAGACATTAAATCCATGGCACATGTCGCCGACTCTTTCCTTCTACTGTATCTTTAACAAATCTACCACCTGCAGAATTATTGTGACAGCTGCCCTGCACGCGTTTCCTGTCCGCGGTCAAAAATAACTGATACACTTCCTGTGCTGCCTGGTGTCACCTTGTTTGTCGTCCGGGTTCTCCTCCCGTCTGTTGCTCGGCTCGCAGACGACGGGATGCTGCTGCTGTGAGGATGGAGTTAAATCACAAAAATAGCGAAGTGTTGGACAGAGTTTGAGACAAAGGGAGTGTGGTCGGCGCTAGTTCTCCAGCTGAAGCGCTCGCTGGGTGGATTTCTGTTGGGGACTTTTATTTAAAAAGTGGGCTGAAAATGAAGCTGCTGAAACCGAGTTGGGTGAGCCACAACGGTAAGCTTGTGCAGGAATCTGTTGGAGCAAGTTCGGCTTTTGTTGTCGGAGGGGGGTGAACTGATAAGGAGGCATGATGGTGCCGGTGGACGACACTTTGTTGACTTGTTTGTCACTTTATAGTCTCTCACAAACCGGACTTGATTCAAAGACTGGACGCACACACACTGGCTGTTGCAGTTTATAACAGCATCATTCATCTCTGTCTTAATATGACGATATTAATGTTTGCTAACATTAGCTAGCTAGCTAGTTAACCCCCCGGCTAGCTCGGGTGCCCTGACGTTAGCTTACTTCTCTGCCTGATGACCCGTGTCGAAGCTGCTGTCTTCTTATTTAATATTTTTCACGTCCTCTGTGACATTTTGTGACAAATGCATCTTATTTTAAGCACAGTGAACCAGTTTGACCTGCGGCTAAAGAGTCTCAAACCTCCAAGCTGTTAGTTTGGAGAGTTAACCGTTGGAGAAATGCCCCGAATTTAGGTTACAGCTAACAGTTATTGTCATTAAAGTAGGTAGATATAGGTTAAATAACTTTTTTTAATAGTAGTCTACAAATCTGCACCTCTGTAACTTACTAGAAAACCAGAATTTTATCTTAAATAAGGGCCCTTAACTGACATGATTTACAGCAGACATAACAAATGGAAGACAGCAGGTTTTTGTTGATAAGTGACTAAAGATAGTAATAACTAATGCAAACTAATGCTCTTTGTTACCGAAAATGACCATTTATTGATTGGAGTCTCCTGATAACATTGATGTTAAATGTCTTATTTTGTCCGATTAACCGCACAAAACTCCACAATATTAAGTTCATTGTTATGCGAGACAAATAAAGGCATCGAAATATTATATGATTATATAATATATACACATCTGAGAAGCTTGACTCAAAACGTGTTTTGTATTTTTGCTTAAAAATATAAAATGTACAGATTAATGACTGATAATAATTATTCAACTATGAGAAACGTTGACAGTCTTCGATTGTGCCAATAATTGATCAATAATTGCGGCCCAACAAGTTTTTCCTTCTTCCAGTGTGAACAAGTAAAAACTAATTTCTTTCAGTAGTTTGTCGACTGTGTTGTTTACATGAACAGACATTTTTTATTGTGTCATTTTAATCCTTGTGTTCTCTTGGATTTTATTCTAACATTTGTGACTGTGATTCCTCCAATGTTACAACGCCGCAACCGGTGGTAGGTTTTTCCGACAGGCCAGTAATAGACTTAATACTGCTCAACATAACTTTTTTTGTAGGGGGGATATTGGGGGTGTAATTTATCTGTATTACATAAAGAGACAGTTGATGAACAAAATATCTGAGTAATTATAAAGGAATTCATACATGTTTAGGTCGAGCTGATTTACAGCCACTAATGTAATGAAACCAAAAACAGGTTGAAGCCGTGCATGTGCCCTGTGGAAAGTTACAGGACTATTAAGAAATTTTCCATCAAGCCAACAGTTCAAACATCACTGCAGTATTCCTAAATCGTGTTGAAATGCTTTCTCTCTGATTTGACTAATATCATTAAATGTTTTGTTTCACAGGCAAACCCATATTTTCAGTTGACATCCACCCTGATGGCACAAAATTTGCAACCGGTGGACAGGGTAAGATGCCAGACCACGTAAAGGACATTTGTCATTGTAGTATCCATACTTATTGTTCAGTGCTTGTTGTGTTGCACCCTTTGTTTAAAATTTACAGTGTTGGTGTTAATTACGAGAAAAAAAAAAGAGTCCCGAATCTGTATTCACTATACTAAATAGTGTCCTCCCATTTAACTCAACAATATACATGCTTCTGTCTACACATCTGTTCATGCATCATGGCTCCCCTTCTTGTCCTTAGGACCACTGCTTGTGCTTGTCTGAGAACAAGCAGTTAACACTGCACCTCTCTGAGCTGAAATTGAGGCAAATGACTGGTGTCGATATTTGAATAACTATAAAAATGGTGGAAAGTTTTGAAGAGAAACTCGTTGCTGTTTTTTTTCTCCACCTTGATCTCAACATCAGCAATATTGTCTGCAAAAGCAGAAGTTCACAAGGAGGATATTTTGTTTTTGTCGACTCAAAATGTCAGGAGTGTGCAGGTTGTGTATTTTATTTTGTAATGTTGGATTTGTGTTCAGGAGAAGATTCTGGGAAGGTGATGATCTGGAACATGGCACCAGTCCTCAGAGAAGAGGATGAGAAGAACGAGAGTATTCCCAAAATGCTTTGCCAGATGGACAATCACTTGGGTAAGATGTCTCCTTTGAAATGTTTGCTAGTTACCAATGAATTTCTTGATTTATATCGTCCTCATGAACAGTTCTCCAGGTTCATCTGCTGTTGGGATTCTAATTCTTCTTGAACTAAAATGCTTGTAGTGTCACAAAAGCAAGAAACATTAAATCACCTCTGCTGCTTCTACTTCTTCTTATTAATCTTAAATGTGATTTTGATATGTCTTTAGGATTAGGACTTAAATAATTGATCATGTTTAGTTTAAGTTGATTGAAGTTAAGTTGGCGCTGCTTGTCACATAAAAATATATTTCACCTCTTCTCAGAGAAAGTGGAAAAATGTCTTTGTCCAATTCGGAGGTTCGTTAAAACTTACACTGACAAAATTTAAGAGTAGCGTTCATAAAAAAAATACTAAAATCGAGGGTCTAAAACTGAGCAGACTAATCGCCTAATATATGTTCAGTCATTTACTTGTAGCATTATTTTCTACCTCTAACACTGCTACTTGTTCTGTTTCAAGCAGTGCTCAGTCTGAGAATTCACGCTGTTCGGTCCACACTGAGTCCGACCTCATATCGTTACTGTCTTTATAAAAACCTAAAGACTGACTACAGATCCACAGGATGCACATCAGAAGAGAGTGGCCTTGTTTCATCCATCTATTTTTTCCTCTGCAGCATCCACAGTAGCTCAAAGTCCCATGAAGAGATGGGGAAGCTCACGGTGAAACAGAAGATGAGCAGGAATAGAGTTTCTGTGCTTTGAGCAGCTTCCTGTGGAGATTATGTTTCACTAAAAGCACCGGAGATAAATTGTTTACCCACAGAGCTGTCCTCCACTTAAACCTGGTCTCTCATAGTGTTAAAATGTGAATGTGCCTGTTCTGTAAACTGAGTGAGGGACTTCCATGAATACTGCTGGTGTCGATTAAGACAACCTTTTATAAAGAATTACACATGTACCAGTCCTCCTTCATCGCCACTATTTCAGTCTGCTCAGCAAAAGTCCATCTGCTTTATATGTATATCACGAGTGTGTGCTTGTCTCTGCAGCGTGTGTGAACTGTGTGCGCTGGTCCAACAACGGGCTGTACCTGGCATCAGGAGGAGATGACAAACTGGTCATGGTGTGGAGGAGAGCTGCGTATGTGTTCACACACACACACACACACACACACACACACAATGGGCAAACACAGATGTTGCATTTGCCACATGAGCCACAGTGTGTGTTCTGAACAGTCGGAGCTGCTTGTTGCTGCTGCTTGATTGTAACTTTCTGTGTTTTTTCTCTCTAGGTTTATCGGTCCAAGCACAGTGTTTGGGTCGAGTAGTAAACTGGCCAACGTGGAGCAGTGGAGGTGTGTCACCATTCTGAGGAACCACACTGGAGGTATGGCACACAACAAACCTGGAAATATAAACAAATATATATGCACACACAGGTAAACACTGAAAACAAATGCATGCACATATATGCACATCACAAATGTTCTGTTTACATGCTAGTATTTTGGCGTGTGGCGTTTACTTGTGAAGAACAAAAAGTCAAGCATGTTGTGTCTCATCAGGGTTCGGAATTAACTTTTTAAGATCCACCAGCCAAGCACATTATTTATCAGCTGAAATAAAACATTTTTGTGTCACATGTTTGTTACGTTTGTTTGAGTATTTTGTTGAATTAATATTGTTATTCCAGATAATTTAAAGAGGACACAATAACATTTAAGTAAATGAAATAAAAAACCAAATTCTGAAAATGTGGCAGCACCTGTTTTCTGTTATACTGAAGAAACTAAAAGCACCTTAGTAGCTTCTCTTAAGGCACTGACCCGCATAACAACCCTACAAGAGTAAACTGATGTTAAATGTAAAGAGAAGAGGGAAAGTTACTGTAACAGTCAGAAACACAGAGACCCTTTAACTTGTAACTCGTGATACATTGAGCGTGTGTATTTTGTTTGTAGATGTGATGGACGTGGCGTGGTCACCTCACGACATGTGGTTGGCCTCCTGCAGTGTTGACAACACCGTTGTTATCTGGAACGCTCGCAAATTTCCAGGTAGGAGACACTGAAACCAGGGATCATGTGATGATCTGTGAAAGTCAGAGAGTCAATCCAAACATGCTTAGTTTAGATATATGTAAACATATGTAAATATGAACTGGTCAGCTTAGCATAGACCCTTCTGTGATACTACGACAGAATGGCATAAAAATAAAATATGTTCACATTTTTCACATAATTATATGAAGTACTTAGAAAAATCTATTATATTATTTTTAAATAAAATACTGGAAAACTGTCTTTACTCTCAACAAGGCTGCAACTAATAATAATTTCATTATGACCTTTTATATATATATTATAGTTCTATTGATTTAGTTTACGGAATGTGAGAACATTTGAATAAATGGCAGCAAATTTCCATGACTGAAAACCTGGAACGTGGGAATGTTTTGAATTTTTGCTAAAGATCTGACAGGAGATGTTGTGTTTTCCTCTTGTCCTCCACGTCTCTCTGTCTTCTTTGCATCCTTCCAGAGATGGTGACGTGTCTGCGGGGCCACACCGGGCTGGTTAAAGGTCTGACGTGGGATCCAGTGGGGAAGTACATCGCCTCCCAGGCCGACGACCACAGCCTCAAGGTGTGGAGGACTGTGGACTGGCAGATGGAGGCCAACATCACCAAACCCTTCAGTGAGGTACAACGCTACAGTCGGCTGTGTTTGGTGGTGCTGTGGGAGATGTAGTAAACACTGTTGGTGAATTATAAAATCTGCATCACTTCTTTGTTTCATTTGGATCATGTCTTTTTATTCTCCTGTCAGTTCTGTCACCAGTGAGGTTTTGATTATTCTCTGTCTGTGTCTCAGTGCGGTGGGACGACCCACGTCCTGCGTCTGTCCTGGTCTCCAGATGGTCAGTATCTGGTGTCGGCTCACGCCATGAACAACTCCGGGCCCACTGCTCAGATTGTGGAGAGAGACGGCTGGAAGACCAATATGGACTTTGTGGGACACCGTAAAGCCGTCACAGTGGTGGTGAGGAGGTTTTAGCCACATGTTGAGTCTTTACAGCTTTACTTCATCCACAGTGGGTCTGCATGCTGACGGCTCTGGTTTCTGCCTCCTCAGAAATTCAACCCAAAGATCTTTAAGAAGAAGCAGAAGAACGGCAGCTCTCCGAAGCCCAGCTGTCCGTACTGCTGCTGCGCAGTCGGCAGCAAAGACAGATCTCTGTCTGTCTGGGTCAGTTCACATCCACGTTTGTTTTCAAAGTTTAAAGAGAAATATAGCATGTACACACTGCTGGTCAGTACTGGTGATGTCAACATTTTATGACTCACTTTGGTTGTTTATTAATTGTTCGTGTCCTTCCACAAAGATAAATTTAGGTATTTGACTAAATCCACATCTGTCAGTGTCAAACTGTGTTTAAATCACTACTCCGTACAAAGTTTCTAACTCCATTTTAGGTACTATTTAGTGCAGAACAGAATTTGAAAGGCTCCTGACAATAGACAATGTGAAGGTTCATCGTGCCTCGTTGCATGATGGTTTACCTGCATACCTTGTTTGCCCAGAGAAATTGTTCATTGTGATGGAGAAATGGGAAGAGAAAGAAAACGGATCCATGCAGGGTCTCTGCACAATATGGCGCCTAAACAAGATTCAACACAGCGTGACGTCATCTTCACATTCTCTGCACTAACATTTCCTGTTTGTCTCTCTCCTTTCAAGCTGACGTCACTGAAGCGCCCCCTGGTGGTCATCCATGACCTGTTTGATAAATCGATTATGGACATTTCCTGGTGAGTTGAGAAAGCCATGTGACCTACCACATGTGTGTTAGTGTCTGTTTTCCTGAGCTTGTCAGCCAATTGAAACAAATTCACAAAAACATAGCTCCTGCAGGTTCTGAGAAAGTAAAAAAAAAAAATTAAATTTCATGGTTTACTGTGAAGCTGGGATAGGCTCCAGCACCCCCCGTGACCCTTACGAGGACAAGCGGTTAAGAAAATGGATGGATGGATGGGTTTACTGTGACCTGTCGTTTTAATAGAACTAGTCTTTTATAATCACAACCAGTTTTCTGTCAAAATATCTTCCACATTTCAACAAAGTTTCGAGAAAGTTGGCAGAAGATATGTGATGTGAAAATTAGGCCTTTGTTCATCATGTTAAGCAGCTGGAGTTGGAAGAGGAAGTAGGTACGGTGACATGACATCAATAAGGGGCTGGAGGTGGATGAGGAAGTAGAAACCATGATATAATTGTTTGTTTCACGTATAACTGTGCGGAAGTTTACAGTGTCCTCATCGCTCCACAGAAATTAAAAAAGTTTACATCTACCATTGTAGATACCAAACGTATCACCTCAACCAAGCATGAAAATATTTAACATAACTAAAATGTACACAATTTCTGTTTCTGTTAGTTCTGTACACAACTGTGGATGAAAACTCTCCTACAGTCTCTGGGGGAAAACACTTTTGGCTGCAGGGAAGCTTTTCGTGTTATAAGTCATCACTGGTCGTGGAGTTTGATGTCTGTGTCTGTGTCAGGACTCTGACAGGTCTGGGGATGTTGGTGTGTTCGATGGACGGCACCGTGGCCTATCTGGACTTTTCACTGGATGAACTAGGAGACCCACTGAACGAGGAGGAGAAGGTGAGACACACGTCACGACATCCCATCTGAGTATAAACACACACCCCTTCTGATCCTCAGACTGTACTGTATGTTTGCCACACAGGTTGTGAGTTACCTCAGAAAGTGAATGACTCACAAACGACATCACGAGTCTTTCTCCTTTTCTGTTTGTATAATACCAGGTCGCAAATCAAATTTTGCTGTGTCTGATTTTCTCATTTTGCATGAAAACAGGACAAAACTGTTCTAATGCAAGTTAAAACCCATGTCACTAGAGTCATGTGAGACGTTTACAAGCCCTGTTGCCTTGTAATTAGTCAGGTTCATCTAAGAAAACACTAAAGTTTTTATAGACAATTAACTATAAATATTAACTTTAAAAATCCCATTTACAATCATCACATTATTTCCTGTCTTTCTTCTTTATTTAGTTTGGATGCTATGTTTACTTCCATTGTTCTATGAAGAACCAAAGTCAGACTTCTTCTCTTTTCTCTTCTCACCTACAGAACAGCATCCACCAGAACATCTACGGTAAAAGTCTGGCTATAACCAGCACCGAAGCTCAGCTGTCCACCACCATCATCGAGAACCCCGAGATTCTCAAATACCAGCAGGAGCGACAGATCTCGGCCCAGGCCAACTCGGCACCGGGCGGCGCCGGGCCCGAATCCTCCACCCCCAAACTCAACAGTGTGATGAACGGAGAATCTCTGGAGGACATCAGGAAGGTGGGAAATGCAATGTCCAACCAGCAGCACAATGTTAACATGCCTACAGTTTGAATCAAGACAAACAGTTTAGAACAATTAGAAGCAGTTTGTATTTCAAATATAGTGAATAATTCTTATCAATCTTACACCCAAAAGTGTTATATGAGAAACAATTTCTCCAGAAGCTAGAAGAGACTTTCTGATTTCAGGACTGGTGTCATAAAATGTCCAACTCTTCCAGTCAAACGTTGTTAATGAACTTAAGTTTTCTTTAGAATGCAACTATTCCCACTTTAGTTTTAAACAAGTGTTGTTTGCTGTTTTCCCCACTTGACGTCTCTTATGTACTGTAGCATAGAGATTGTTTTAAGCCCTGAGTCTGTTTTATAGACGCCAATAAACACTTTCAGTAGGTTATTTATGTGGTGGCACACAAAAAAGTCACTATTATTTAGCCCAAGTGATTTTTTTTTTTGTTGAAAATGTTTGAAAGTTGCTTATTGTACCCTGATTTAAAAAAGTACAGTGTGAAAAGAGACATATTAGCCCATCCTTTATAGTTTGCATCTAATTTGTTTGTAATCAACGGCATGAGAATCTGTTGAGAGCAGCCGCTCTTAGTAACAATACTTGACCATATTTTCAGAGGTAAGTTGATTCACTTATCACCTCTCTCCATTGATTCATCTATTATCTCACGACTTTGCCTGAATTGGAACTGCCCCAGGTGTATTCTGTTCCGTTTCTTTCCATCTTGCTTGGTAACTTGGACACCAGCAAAATAAGCTCCTCAGTTTGGAGCTTGGAGGGAGTGAGCGTGTTACATGTGCTAACACGCTCGTTTAGTGAAAACGAATATGTTTTTATGAATAGTCCAGACAGATAACAGGTTTTCTTGGCTTTTAAAAAGAAAAATATGTACACAGTGAACAAATTATTGGTCACAGAAAAATGTTTCACACTCTATTAATTCGTTATGCTAATGGATGGGTGTTGCTGTGAGGCGTCAGTGCTAAGCACTACACCACCGTGCCGCCTGTTCCACACACTATATGGAATAAATGTAAAATATTAGAGTATGTTAAGATGTCAGGATGCAAAGAAAACACAGTATGTAAAAACATAAGTGATGTTTAGGGACAGTCGCAGTCTACAGTGAGTTAACAGGACAACCTGGAAAAGACACACATTAAAATGTCAGTGGTTTATTAGATGCATATTTATGACTTTTAGAACAATTACTTTGTAAGATATTTTTGTTTATTGAATTCTTGAACGTATTATTTTGTCATCTTGCAGAATCTTCTGAAGAAGCAGGTGGAGACGAGAACAGCAGACGGCAGAAGACGAATCACGCCGCTGTGTATCGCTCAGCTGGACACAGGGTAGAAAAACACACACTCTGATTTTTATTGGTGGTCACATCTGACAACATGACTGAGTAATACATCACTGTCTCTTCTTCTTTTTTTAACAGGGATTTTTCACCGGCTCTTTTCAACAGCGTTCCCATCCTGCCCTCGGGCTCCTCCATGTCCAGCCAGTTGGCCCCCCAGCTCAGCTCTGACTCCAGCCCAGGACAGGCTTCTTCACTGGGAATTAGGCCAAATCACGACCCCATGCTCACGTCACCTCCACCCAGTGGTGCCCCCAAAGGCCTGGAGGACAACAGAGACGGGTACGCTGCCGGCAGAGAGTTTTGTTTTTCTATATAATAAGATCTTTTACCCTTGATCCTCTTGTCCCATCACTCTCTTTCTTTTTTTCTGGTTTCTCATTGTTCCAGTTTGAAGCCCAGTTTGTTGATCACTTCAGCCTCCAAGATCGAACCCATGAAAGCTTTGGACTCCAGGTTCACAGAGAGGTCAAAGGCCACGCCGGGGGTCACATCCGCCTTCTCACACACCGCTGGACTCACACCTCTAGACAGGTGATTGACGCAATATAAGTGATGTGGTTAAGAAAAAAAAAAAAGAGAACAAACAGTCTCAAGTCAAATGTTGACTTTGTCTTTCTTACAGCCGGCCAAAAGACGGCGTCTCAGCCACAAAGGACGTTAAAACCAAAGAAGACACCAGCAGCGACAGCGAGGACAAGATGGCCGCCATCAACAAAAACTTGTCATTAAACAAGAGGAAACCCGAGCTGCTGATAGATGGAGGAGAGGTGGTGGAGAAGAGGAAGAAGGGACGCCCTAGGAAGGACAAGATCGCTCCCGCTCCCATCGCCCAGTCGTTTATTCAGGTAGAAATACGATGGAAGAAGATAAACAAATAGATTTCTCAGTTTATGTTGTGATGGTGAAGACACATGAGGCAGCACCTTGTCACAATGGTATTTAGTGTTAAACCAGTAAAAGTGCCACTGGAATAGTGTTTTGTCCTTCTTCTTCTTCCTGTCAGATCACTCCTCCAGCAGAGCGGGAGCCCAGCAGGGTGGCAGCTCCTCCAGCTCATGTAGCTGTTCTCCGACTACCAACACCCAGCACACAGAAGACTTTCAGTCTGCAGGTAACACACTCTCGCTCTCTGTATGTGATCTTTAGTGTTTGCTTCTGTGTCAGTTTCCTGCTGGATGTGGACGTATCAGTTAGTTTTACAGACTTAAAATTGTACAGTCAAACGTGTGTGTGTATGTGTGTGTGCAGGTGAGCATGGAGCCGTCAGTTTTCCTGGAGGTGGAGAACGAAGTATCTGTGGTTGCGGGTTCGAAGCTCAGCCAGCTGCGGTGCTCCAGAGACGGACGGGACTGGAACACGCTGCTGCCTAGCTCAGTGGTCACTGCTGCAGGGAGCAGGTGAGTTTTCATACGCATCATATTTTAATGCTGGAATTGATTAACTTGACATTTTAATTTTATAATTTTATAATTCTGATAGTCCAGAAAACCTCATATAAAATAAATAAAGCAACACCACAAAATCCGTTTTTCCTGTCGTCCCTCAGTGACGTCCTCGCTGTCGCCTGTGAGGACAGGATGTTGTCGGTGTTCTCTTCCTGTGGGCGTCGGCTCCTTCCGGCCATCCAGCTGGCCACACCGGTGTCGGCCCTGCACTGCTCGGCCCACTTTGTCATGGTTCTGACTGCTGCAGCGACATTGTCCATCTGGTCAGTGTTTGTTAAAAACGAACTTGATCTGTATTGGTGTTGTTTCCTGTGTTGTTATTGAGTTTGTCTGCAGACTGATTCAGAACATATTTTATAGGAACTGTGGGACAAATGTGTGTGCATGACTTAAATTGCACAGACATTTATTGAGACCTATTTTCATAGATGTTGATGTAATATTTTGTTTCTTGCTTATCCTTTTTGACAGTTTTAGTCAAGGGGAGCCATGTCATCTGTTTATTATAAAAAGCATTTGGTGTTTTTGAATCTTTCCTATGTGCAGGGACGTTCAGAAACAGAAGGCCCTGGTGAAGAACGAGTCTCTACAGACTATTTTATCTGGTGAGAAACTGCAGTATGTGATAATAACACAAGAATATCAACATTTGGGACAGTTATAGACTAAATAAAGCATATTCACCCTGATTAGAGTAGTAAATATGGGGATGTTTGAACTTCAGACAGAACCAAATGAACTGTTTGTAGTTTGTATGATAAGTCAGGCTAACCAGAACCTGACTTGAGCTGTGTACTTAACACGAGATTGAAATCCACATGAAGAAAGCAAATGAGTGTATTTGCTAAAATGTTGACCCACTGATTTCCTCTTGCTTGTTTATTTGATGACAATAATCCACAGAAAAATGTAGTTGTGGATTTTATTCTCATATGAAGAAGATAGTTTAAACCACGTTACGTTGACTTACTCTAGTCTCTCAGAGTCTGGAGAATTCAGTCACGTTATTCTGCCTAAAAGCTTTGTTGTATGTGTTTGAAGGTGCTGACACCACAGTGTCTCAGTCTCTGCTGACTCAGCAGGGAGTCCCAGTCATTGGACTGTCCAACGGGAAGTCGTACTGCTTCAGCTCCTCGCTGGAAACATGGTGAGAAAATAAAGTGTTTTTTTGTTATTATTTGATTGACTCTAAGTAGAACTGTGTTACTATGTATGTTAATAATTAAATAGGAAGTTATTCACCTGAATGTTTTGTGTATGTGGACCATATGTGGTCTCTCTTTGCTCAACAATAGCTTGCAGTTGTGGGATAGGCATAATTTTACCCATTAAATTACAACACAAAATAATTGTGTCGATTAATACTATAATAAATATGTGATTATACTGCAAAGACACTGACTGAATGATTTCCAAAATAAACTTAAAGAATCCTAATTGGTGTCTCTCAGGACTCTGATAGCAGATAAAGGAGACTCTCTGGTCCAGTGTGCTGACTTCAGGAGCTGCCTACCGACCCAGGATGCACCTGTGTCCTCGGGGCCCCTGGCCGTAATGCAGGGACGCAACCTCAAGTATGACTAATATTTAACCACCGCCACCACTGTCTTTTTACTTCAGAAAAAATCTGAAGGAAATGAAAACTCTCTGTGGTCCCCTGCAGTGCTGGTCGGCTGGCGTCCCGCCTCTCGTCCACCCCCCACCACCTGCAGCAGAGCATGACGTTGGCCTTCCTGGAGAATCAGCTGGCGTCTGCTCTGACCCTGCAGTCAGCACAGGAGTATCGCTACTGGCTGCTCATATACGCCCGCTTCCTCGTCAACGAAGGTACCGAGCCGTCACCAGCTAATGATGTCACACTCTGAGCATACAGGGTCCTGACAGAATAGATAAATAGAAAATATATCTATATTTGAAATATCATGAAACAAAAACTTAATGAGGTTTCGAGTTGTTTCGTCACATCACAAATGTCCAATTCAACTTGGCTTCTGGCCACCAGGGGCAGTAGTGAGCGAATTGCTGCATTTTAAAGCACAGTTGGACATGTTTTTAAATATTGTCTATGATAAGTTTTAAAACTGTGAGGACTACTTGCTCATATGATTGTTTTTTAATATTAAATAAAAACAGTGACAGAAAAGGTAAAAACAGAAATAAAGCACAAATATTTTGCCATCATACTTATTAACGTTGAATCGTTTCAGGCTCAGAGTATCGTCTCAGAGAGCTCTGTAAGGAGCTGCTCGGCCCCGTCCACAAATCAGCAACTACAGCCTGGGAGCCCACCGCTCTGGTATGAATCTGTTTCATTTAGAATATTTTAAGAAATAAGCTATTTCCTTTTACCCATTGTCCTGTTTGGAAATGTTTCAGATTTGCACTATGCGATGGTTTGATGATTATTTCCTGTTTTATGTCTAGAAAAAGATAAATGTTGTTCCATGTTTATCACAGCACAGCTCGCTCGAAGCATTGAATGCATATTCTATATACCATAACCTAGTTAGTTTTTTTTTTTATGTGTAGGTATGTAGATCTCTTAAAAGACATGTTCATGTAGCAGTAGATATACTGTGTTGGCTGTTATGAACCGGTAAATCAAATGTATGTTTCACCAGTGCTGCAGGAAATCTGACTTATGTTAGTCCATCTTCTGTCATTATGTGTTGCTGTGAACTCTGTAGTACAGTTTTGATCTGTTGCAACAAAGCTAATACCTAACAAGTTCGCCCTATGAAGCCACATGAAGTTGTTAGCATGCATGTTAACAACCATGTATTTATCCCTGTTTTCTGTGTTCAGGGTCTACATAAGCGTGAGCTGCTGAGGGAGGTTTTACCCGTTATTGGTGAAAACCTGAGATTCCAGAGACTGTTCACTGAATACCAGGACCAGCTGGAGCTGCTGCGCAACAAATAACACACACTGACTCATCATGAAACCAGTTTGGGTTCGTCCCAGCTCGGCTTGGCTCGGTTCGAGTAAACTGACTGTTTTCATCAACTTGGGAAGCTTGAGATGCTGTTCTGGCTGAGACCTGAAAAAACACATGGCGTGTTTTTCTGGGAACTTTAAAAACAGCCAGTCCACAGCTTTTCAAGCACCGGGACTTGTCAGTGCTGCCGCTCACTGGGCACAACGGGGTGCTTATTCTTTTTTTCTTTTCTTTTTTTAATCACGATTTCAGTTTGAGCTTTTGTCTGTATTACTGTTAAATGTTTGTTTTCTGGCCTATGCACCTCCCTCCCACCCTCCTAATCATGAACTTAAAGACAGATGGCGACAAAAAGGTCGCAAGCACTACCAGTGTGCGACATCAGCAGCTGCGTGTGAATCAGTTTCCTGCCTCAGAGAGAAGGTGCAGAGGTGAGATGCTTATAAAAGACCATTATAAATCAGAATGGATGTGAAGGAGCAATATGCTTTTACCAAAGTGAAATAACCACACGTGTATTTGGGGCGTTAAGGGAAAGGTTCAACCAGCTTTCTGAAGGCTGATGAATCTGCCAACAGCTGGCGATTTCTGAGTGGCTGAATTTAAGTGACAGTGCAGCCACAGCAAACTAAAATGATTAATTTTAGACCATAAACCTCTGGAATATGCTGATTCTAATTCACAGAAGCCTTCAGGTGAAGGTCAAAGAGCACTTAAAGCAGTTCAGATAACAAACTAGCACCCTTTTAGACCTCTGAATCATTGCTGACTGATTTTTTTCCCCAAAGCAATAAAGAAATGAGTTAACACGAACTTAACGTCACATTAAATAATTAAGTAAAAGTAAAAGCTTGATGATGCAGGAATCCCTTAGTGTGGATTAGTCACGTCTTGAACTGCAGCTATGAAGTGTCATACCCATCACATGTATGTTGTGAGAAAGAATCGTTGCCTTAACTCAATCAGCACCTCTGAAATCAACATGGTCAAATATGCTGAAGCTTGAAGTCACATCTTTGTGTTAAATAAATAAAATCAATTAAACCCACCTTTCAGACAGGGCTTAACTTTAATTATGAAACGTTAGATCTTTTACCGTTTATCCAGTTGCCACCTCCTCGTGTCCGTCTGCACGAGTCGAGCAGACGCACAGAAAGGCAGGAAAATGTACGTCAAGGTTATGGTTTAGACTGTTTTATTTAACCACTTTAACTTTTGCTACGTTCCTGTATCCGAACTGATTAATTGTAAATATCAGCTGCAGTAAAGGAGCCTCCTGAACAATCTTTTTTTCTGGGCTTCAGGATCTCAAGGTGCATCATGAGCATTAATCAAATTAGCATTCAAGCTAATCGCAGACTAAATTCTCTGTTGTACATGTCACAGTTTAACACTATCATAACTCTTGTTAATCAAAGTAAAACCATGTCTGTAACATGAGCATCACGTTTTAAATCATGGGAACGGTCGATCAGAGAGGATCAGTGGAGATTATATATATTTATATATGTCTCTTGTAAATAAGGTGAAATCAGAATTTCAGCAGAAACAACTCGGTCTTCTAAAGACTGAAACTGTTTCTGCTGCACCCGTTTATTTTGTATGTAAAACTCACTGCTGACAAAATGAGTTTTTTCTGGACTGAAGGGTAAAAAGTTTTGTTTTTTTTCTGACATTATAGAAGCTTTCAGACAAAACAACACATGAATGAACTTCACTTGGAGAAAACATGCTTGTGTTCAGCTCTGAGTTAGTCTCCAGCAGCGGTGATGCACTCTGCCTGCTCTGTGTGTGTGTAGCTCAGAGGACTCGCTTACTGCCACGCTTCACTGCACAGTGCGGAGGAAGAAACACCGACGAGTTCTGAGGAAGAATGGATCCCTCCTTTTTGTACAGCGTTTCTTTCCTTTATTGTTTGTTTTGGCTGTTAGTCATTTTTAAATGTTTGTACAAGGCTTTTTTGTTGTTGTTGTTTCCATTTTCTATAAGAAAAATGAAAAATGAGCTGCTGAAATTTTGCTTTTGAAGAAAGATTAAAAATAAAGCAAAGGAGAAACAGTAGGGTTTTGGTGCTTTCCTGGTATTTCTTCACTGTGTGAGTGTGTGTGTGTGTACATGTCTTTGTTACATTGTGTGCTCAGTTTTTCACATTTGGCCTGGTTCTCACAACTTTACTGGGCTTTTTGAGGGTATAGTTTAGTCATTTAGTTAAGATTTGGGTGAAATACAATGCCGTACATTATGTTAATGAGTTTCCTTGCAAAGTTAGTCAGAAGCATGAGTGAAACACGTGGAGATAGTTGTGATGTCTTTTGCAAATGTTATCAGATGTTGATGATGATGTTATCAGATCATTGTTTCTACCTTACTGGTAGTAAAAGCTTCCCCAAAGTGTTGTGTTCCAGTAACGTGTTTTGCTGAGGTGGAGTCCTGCTCTGTGTATGACTCCAAAGTCTTCCTGTTACCTGCAAACTCAAGTGCCAGGCAGGTTTCTTTTCGAGAGAGGCTGCAGACAGTAGTGGTCATGTGTCAGTGGGCGTCACTTGTGCACATGAAGCAATTTCCTGACAAACAGACGTGAGCGGCTCAGTGCAGAGGGAGTTTGTCTCCTGTCTTCCTCATCTACTGCACCGGTCTTTAACACCTCAGAGCTATAAACAGCACCTTTTCTGACAGCTTGACAGTTTTCAAACTGTCTTTACTTAATGTAGATGGAAAATATTGGACGAAGAAAGTAAACTTTTTGTGGGCTGAATGAGCTGATTATTTTTAAAATACCTTTTTCTTTAGTTAACATGGAAATTTTACCTTCTAAGCTGCATCTTGCGACCTTGACATTGATGAGTCTCCTCTGCGTGTTTTCTCATGGTGAGTAACTCCAAATTCTTTCTTAATAAAATCTTTATTGCATTTTTGTGTTGTACTGTATGCGAGTTTGTCCAGACAGGGATTGAGTTGACTTTTATACTGAAATACTTTGTTTGTCTAGAATATAAACTAGGTTGTTGGTTTTACTCCTTGTTGTTGATGAGTTCAGCAACACTTCGTTCACTGTCTTACTTGGGTCAGTTAAGTCCAGGCCTGCTAACTAACCCAGTGGTTCTTAATCTATGACTTGTGTCTCCTTAAATCAAGTTAATATCCACTATCTTTGCCACTGGTCTAATGGGCTATCAGCGGAGTGAACTTTCCTTCTCTGGCTGGTCATAAGGAGAAAAACTAGTATTTCATAAGGAAAATAACTAGAAATACAGGTTTGTAATGATTGACAAAATCTACAAATCAACACTTAACGATATTGGGCTGTGAGCACATTAGAAACACAGATGACCTACACTCTATAGTGTCCCTGAATGACTCACAACATGGATGACCTACGCTCTGTGCTGTCCCTGAACACCTCACATTCTTTATTGCTGACTCACATGTTCATGTTACTTTCTTAATGTAAAGCCAACACAAAAACAAATGATGGGTCCCCGTACAAGAAGAAATATCAGATTTCTGATGATATATTGAATTTGCTGATGTCAGGGAGCCTCATGAGAGAGACCTGCAGCTCTTAAAAGGTCATTCATACCAGATGTTGATATTAAAATTAGATTAACCTAAATAAGGTCACAGACCACATAATAATAAGTGGAACAAGAGGAAAAAAGCCAGAAGCTACAATAAGACAATGCTGCTAGCAAGTGAACTGAATGGTTACAAAAAAAAAAGAGGGAAAGTGCCACAGCTAACATAACACAAAGGATAAAATACTCCTTTTTTGTCCTTACATTTAAACCTGCAGCTGGAGAAAAAACACAGTGCACAAAAGTGGACTAAAATCTGCTAACTCGGTAGCTTGCTAATTAGCTCGCTGAGCAACGACAAAGGAGAGAAAAATGGCTGACGCAATGGCAGGAAAGCTGCTCCCCCTTTTCATCAAACTACTCTGAAGGACTGAAAAGTGCACAGGTGAAGAAAAAGCTAACAAAAACTTCTGAGAGACAGTTCAGACTGATGATGCTTAAAATCCAGATGACCTGTATATAACTGTATAAAGACGGAGCTGGACTTCCTCACAGAGGGTCCAAAATTGAAATGGATCTGGGTTAGGGTTTGACACCCAGGTCGAGAACCACTGTCTCAGAAAGAAAGAAACACAGGCCTGTTGTGGTTTTACTGGTCCTATTCCATCTAAGATATTTTCATTATTTCCTTTTCAATATAGTACATGTGCCACATTTTCTATTGAGTAACTAAAAACACAAATACAGTACAGATCACACTGCTGAGTGACGTTCGTGTTGGTGACATCAGAATCACGTTTACTGTGTCAGTCCTGAACGTCGCTCTTGGTTTTTTTTGTGTCTTGTTTTTGAGTCAGAAGTGACGGTGAGGAGCACTGATCTGATGCGGTGTAAAGATGCTGACAAAGTGTGTGTCACGGATCTCAGAGACTGTGACCCTCGACCACCCTCATCAGTACAGAGTGAGTTTGCACACACAAACACTGTCTCGCTAGTGTCTGTGTGTGTGTGTGTATTAGTGTATGTACCATGTTCAAACATGCTTATACTGGGTTATTTTAGTCACTGCAGGCACTTCATTACAAGTACAAGTAAAAGCATTATGAGCTAAATGTGTGTGTAAACATGCATACAGTACAAAACTGACCTGTGTGACTGGTATAAACTACATTATTATGCTCAGTGTGATGCAGTAGTCCCATCACTGACTGCGGCTGAAGTGTTTGCTGAGACACCGACACACCTCCAGGCTGATGCAGCTCTTCCACCAGCAGCTGGGTATCGCTTCTAACAAGACCTCACCCTGACAGACCAGACCTTGAAAAGAATACGGCAAAAGTTTGTGGATAATACCAAGGAGGACTGAACCCACTGGCTGCTATTGCTGCTGTTTGGCTATCGAGAGGTTTCCCAGTCTTTGAGGAGCTGTGAAACTGAGGGTGTCACTGTTGCACAGATTATAAAGCCCACCAAAAGGATTTAAAAGTTGTTTAAAATGATTTTACAGTCTCAATTTTTATTTATGTACTGTTTTTTTTGTAGGCTGTTTTGTTCTCAGGTCTCTGTTGCAAAAGAGTTCTTGATCTCAGTGAGATTTCCTGATTAAATAAAGCTTATCTAACTTTAAGAGGGAGGAAGCTGAACCCCATCACATGTTTTTAACTACTTTATATACAAAGAAGAAAAACATAGTTCTGCTTCTTTACTCTGCCAAAAAGATAGTTTAACAATTTGTTGTATTTTATAAACTGATGACATGTTTTTATTTAAAAGGTTAGAATCAAAACTAACTAATAACTATAACTGTCAAATAAATGCATTGGAGTAAGAAATACAGTTGTTTTGCTCTGAGTATAGTGAAGTTTATGACACAGGAGTATTAAGCATCGTCAAAAACTGAATCACTGCACACCTAAATGTACGACAGGTGCATTAGAGGGAAACACTCTTGCACATTGTCTGGCTTAGGCTGTAATATTTATTATTTCACAGTCCCTTGGGCCTTCTTCAAGTATCAGGAGTACAAGTACCTCAAAACCTGTACTGAAACACAACGGCTGAGTAAATGTACTGTCCATCATTAGCAGGCTCACCTGTTGACCAAAACCAGCATGTAGTTAGTAATATTTTCATTGTTGTGTCCTGATTATCTGCAAGTCATGCCACAAGGTCCACTGCAGTTCATATTTTAGAGAAGTGAAATAATCATGTATCATATTTGGGTGCAAATTTTCAAACTGTGATGAAGCACCTACGGAAAGCAGATAATAGTACCGTTCTGGTTTCAAAGAGCACGGCTGCTTCACTGTGTAAGAAAAACATTTGAGGGGATGAGGATGGGGAGCTTCCTAATCTGGATCCACCTGTTGTTTTCCTGCAGAAACCCTGAACTTGTCCTGTTACTACCAGATATCACAACAATCCATGACATGTGACTGGAGTCGGGACTCAAACAGCCACATTGAGTCTGACGTATCTCTTATCTTCAGCAGGTAAACACCAAACATAAGTTTCATTTTATCAATCAAGGAATTCTTGTTAATTAAATTTTTACATTGAGCTACTGAAATCTACCGTTAGGTCCATAAATAATGGAATGATGATAGGTTTTTCTGGCATTTGTCCACCTCACTGAATTTGAAATGAAACACTCGAATTGTGAGGGAATTCAAGACTTTCAGCTTTAATTTAAGGGGTTTAATAAAAGTGTCCTATTACGACTCAGGAATTACAGCCATTTTCATACAAACACCCCCATTTTGGGGGGCTCATAAATAGAATAAAACCAACATACTTAACAATAAGCATATGGATTGCCTTTAACACTGCACAAATCCTTTTGCAGTCAATGACTGCCTGAAGTCTGGAATCCATGGACATGACCAAATGCTGGGTTTCCTCACTGGAGATGCTTTGCCAGGTCTTTACTGCAGCTGCCTTCAGCTGCTGCTTGTTCATTGGTCTTTCTGCCATCAGTGGGTGAAAAGCTGCTCTGTTGGGTTGAGATCAGGTGACTGACTTGGCCAGTGAAGAATATCCAATTTCTTCGCCTTGAGAAACTATTGGGTAGTTTTTGCTGTATCTTTCAGCTTATTCTCCATCTGTAGTATGAAGCCGTGTCCAGTATCTGAATCTGAGCAGAGAGTGTTGCCCTGTACCTTCCAGAATTCATCCTGATACTTTGATCAGCAGCCAGGTCAGCAATAATGGCCAGTGGCCCGGTTCCATTGGCAGCCATACAGGCCCGTGCCATAACACTGCCTCTACCATGTTTGACAGAAATGTGGTAGCTTTGGATCATGAGCTGAGTCCCCAGAAATGGGGATGTGTTTATCAAGATGACTGCAATTCCTGAAAGGGATTACATTAATTATGGACTCTATATTTTTTTAGTGGAACTGTGTAACATAGATATTTTTTTCTGCTTCAGCACGAAGACAGTCACGTCCTGCGAGAGACTCTTCAACCCATCAGCTACCATCAACATAACAGCCAGGATCAAAAGCTACAATGCAGAGATCTGGTCCCAGCCTCATCCTGTGTTTCTTTTTGAAGCAAGTTAGTAAACCAGAGATGTCACTATCTGAGTTGTGATTACTCCACTCTTGAGTGATGATAGTAACCCTCTTCTTGTGTCATCTCCTCAGTGAAACCCAATCCACCTGCACTAACTGTAGCTGGCTCCACTCAGGACTCTGTGGTTGTGTCTTGGAGTAGCACGATAAATGGCAGCTGTCGGTTTCGCTACAGACTCAACAACACCCAGACATGGTCTCAGGTTAGCATCAAGGACATATAAACACTTTAATACTTCTGGTATTTGCTTCTTATGAGGATGTTATATTGACTCATTGTTGATTTCCCTGCAGGCTGGCTCTAACCTTAAGTACCATACCATCATAAACCTGAGCACAATTATAATCTTAACCATTCTACTGAAAGTTGGCATTTGTTTTATTTGCCCCCAAGTTTTAAATCCTCCTGTCTTTGACCTGAAAAATGAAAAGATTCAGTCATTTATAGTAAACGGTGTAACAAAATACTGGGACGGTGGTGCAGTAGGTAGGGCAGTTAGCCATTGTTGTCTAACCTTCTAAGAACCCCAGGTTTGGTGGTTTGCTTCCCGGTCCCTCCCTAGTGCCGGTCCCAAGCACAGATAAATGGGGAGGGTTGTGTCAGGAAGGGCATCTGGTGTAAAATCCTTGCCAAATCAAATGTAATAGGAGTAATCCCCTGAAATGGAGCAGCCGAAAGACATTTTCAGTGTAGCATATGACAACAGCTACAGCGGTGCTTAAAAGTTTGTGAACCTTTAGAATCTTTGCTATTTCTGCACAAATGCAAATTAAAAGTAGACAAAGGAAACCTAATCAAACAAGTGAGTGTGTCTATGTATGTATGTGTTTACATGTGTATAAATATGCATGTTTGTGAGATTTTGTTCATTAACTCATTTCAGATGAATTGTCTTTTTCTTTTGTTTTAGTTTGATTTATTGGTTAATCTGTATGTGCTGTCTTAGTCGACGACAGAAAGACCAGCGACCACTTTGTGCAAGCTAACAAGGATCCAAAGAGAGAATAAAGCAATAGGCTTGATACGTCTAACCAGTTGCTGAAGGCACTCAAAAATATTTAAGACTGGATCATTTTATACAATAAATATGAATAAGTATATTTTGATATGATTAAATCACGTATCACAACGTATTTATGTAGAAACAGAGAAAAACGAAAGCACTACTGTACATTTTTACATTTCAAAGCAGAAAGTAGCAGTTTTTTAGTGTTTGTGCTGTTCATATGTGATGTGCTCAATATAAAAGGCTTTTGTTTTCCAAAGCTTGTTAGGAGGCGTATCACTGACGTTGTTTAACATCAGATTACATTTCATTGATGCAAAAAAGAGAAGAGTTAATGATCATTTCACAGAGCAAAGTTCTGAACTGAGACTAAATTCCATATGAAGAAGATCTGAAGGTGGCAGAAGATACGTCAGCTACCAACAAATATCCCACAAAGTCAGGTTTTTATCTTTATTATATATTTTTGTTTCCAGGTTCCAGATTTAGTCCATACACGTAAAGCTCAGAAGTTGGTCTACACGATCAAAGCCCTCCTGCCGTTTAACGTCTACGTAGCTGCTGCCGCCTGCAGAGAGATGTTCGGCATCTGGAGCGACTGGAGCTCTGGTGTTGCAGCGAGGACGCTGGAAAGAGGTACAGTCCACATTCAAATAGACATTTATTCAGATACATGTAGTCAACTAATGCCCAATAAGACAGACAACGTCACTTTTTGGTCACTTTTATTTTGAGCTTTTCTCTTTTCCAGTGCCCTCCAAGTCTCCACAGGTGCGTTACAGACTGGAGAAAACAGACTCTGGTGGACTTCTTCTTCTTCATCTTATGTGGAAGGTACATTAGAGCAGTTCACTTCAGCATATAAATACAAGTCTTCACTTATCTTGAAGAACATAAAAACTAAAAAAGTTAGATTTTTTCCTTCCAACAGCCAAAGTGTCCAAGAAAATAAGGTTTTTAAATGCTGTATTATTTTCCTTTTTGCTAACGCCTCATCTTTCCTCAGGCTCTTGACCCCCATGATGCTGGAGGTCGTAACCTTGGATACCAGGTGCGCTACAGGCTAGTGGCGGAGCAGCAGCTGCAGGACAGATTTATTCAAAATGTCACAGAGGAAGTGGCACCACTAGAGGTGGAGGAAGGGAAGTGGAGTGTCACAGTTACAGCCTTCAATGCGGCCGGCTACGGACCCTCTGCACATCTCAGCATTGATACGCAAAGACAGAACTGTGAGTTCTGATTATCACATTTATAAAGGCTGTGTAATCTGCAATTAATGGCTTTATTAAGGGTAATAAATAGTTTACTAATGCTCTACACATCTTTTATAATCCATTAATAACAACAACTTTTTTGTTGCCAAGTATGGATATTTGTCCAGATGTCCTGCTGCTCTTTTCTAGATAATTAGTGGTCAAACAGTCCATTGGAAAAGTCTCAGTAATGAATTAAAGTGCTGAAAAGACACACGTGTATTTGGAGGAAGTATTTTCCATAACCTGGCAACCCAAAGTTGTTCTTACATATGGCTTGTAAAAGATCTATAAAGCATTAGTATTGATCAATCATTTTAAGATATGGTGCTTTATCAGGAAGTGATTTCCTACATGCAAAACATGTTTATTTTCATGGTTTTGTCCTGGTGATATGTTTATGTGAACCGAGAAGTAGACGATTTCCAAGTTAAATTCCCTGCAAAATTTAAAATCAGAGCATAGTTGTTTAATAATGAACATTACTGTATATTATACTATAATATTATAACATTTAACACACACACAGACACATATTTATCAGTTCAATTGCCAAACAAGATGATCAGCCTCTAACTTTTAATCTGACGCTATCAAATTTTAAACTTGTTCTCTCCACTGGCAATATCCTGTGTGCGTGTGTGTGTGCGTGCGTGTGCATTTTCTGTCAGATAAGAAAGCAGCAAAGCAGAAACATGATGTAGAGATTAAACTTCAGGCATCACGCAGCACTTTTCCACCCAAATGTTCTCCTCAGCAGCTACATGATGCTTGTTTCATGTTCGCTACATGATTAATTATTTTGCTTTATATTCAGTTTACCATTTACCCACCACTTTACCAAGGCAATCTCGTTCACTTTATCCCAAATACTCTTGTTCTTTCAGCACCTCTCCCCTCAGTCAGAAACATGTGGGTTTCCAGTTTTTTCCCAGCTGTCAAAGGCCTCGTGGTCCAGTGGAAGGTCCCCACAGACCCGCCCTCTGCTCTACCTGTCAGTCATTATGATGTTCAGTGGCGCGCTGAGTCGTACTCATCCACCAGCCGCTGGTCCACAGTGGACGGCTCCACCACCTCCACTCTCATACGAGGTTCAGCAAAACATATTCACCTCCTGATTCATTTTCTGAAGTGTTAGACTCAACTGGAGCTGGGGCGACTTTAGAAACTTGTTGCTGGAAGGTTGAAGCCCTGGGTTTGGGGAAAAAAATAGTAAATGGCACATTAGGAGAAAGACTAAAAGAAATATAAAGTGACCGGTATTTTAGAATCTTTTTGTGTTTTCTGAACAAAAGATGCATCAGTCACTGTAAAGATGTGAAGATATCATTTGTTGAATAGATCTTAAAGCTACAGTTTGTAGCTTTTTTGAATATTTTCTAGTAGATATTATATTATTGTTATTATTATATAAGCTTTGGAAAGGTGCTGTCAAAGCCTCCTGTGACACAGCACTGGATATCTTTGGATTTTGTGCTTTTAAGTTTGAGGTAAAAAAGGAAAAGTTAATATTAGTGTTTGATAAAAAAAAAAAAAAAAAAAAAAGTTAAGTCAGTTCATTTTGGCCACCAGCTGCTCAAACTAGACCCAATGAGTCTGCGATTTCCTAAAGTCTTTAAAAAAACAACACCTTTGTGTTTGCTCTTTTTATGTTATTTATTTCAAAATATCAAAAATATACAACAATACCAGCCTGATCCTTTAACAGGACAATTCTTTTGATCTACAACTAAAAACCTAATGTTGTATTATGCAGGTCTAAAGAAAGAAGCAACATGTTTTTCCTGCTGATTTCCTCTTTAATCACCATACGTCACATGGTTATCCTGTCATAATCAGCTCCTGTTTGTTAGATTGTTTTAAGTTTATGTCACAGTAAAAGCCTTCCTGCAGTTCCTACAGTGTGTGTGTGCTGTGGTAACAGATGTTGAACCTGATGAGCCGTATCTGATCAGCGTGTTCCCCGTCTACAAGCAACAGCATGGATCTCCTCAGTCCCTGAATGCCAGTCTGCAGCAAGGAGGTAGATGATAGGAAACGTATGCACGGTTTCCCAGTGATTACACAAGCAGAAAGGAAACGGTGCCTCTGGACTACTTAACAGTACTGTAACTGTACTGATAATAGCTCATAGTAGAATAAACACATTGACATTAACATGAACGTCATCCACAGAGAGATCAAACAGGACATACTGTGTGTGTGTTTTCTCAGCTCTGATGGAGGTGGACCACCTGAAGGTGATTGGTGTGAACAAAACTACGGTGACAGCGGTGTGGGCGTGGCAGAAGAAGTCTGCACCAGTCAGAGTGAACAGATACAGAATGATGCTGTGGAGCGACTCGGAGAAACAAAGTGAGCGAACTGAGATTTCTCCTGAAACACGTCACTGCGTCGGTTTCTGGGTTAATTCTCCAGTTCACGTAACAATATCATTAAAAAGTGGATCTGTGAATTTATTTCAAGTGACATTCTCCAGTAGAAAGTTATTTATTACTATCTCTCTGTAAAAACTCACACTATTCTCTCGTTTCCAGTGCAGCCTTTGTGGCCAGACCAATGGCAGCACACCTTCCTCAACCTGACACCCAACACTGAGTATTCTCTTGTCCTCTTGGCTGATAATGTTACCAGGATCATAATCCCAGTCAGGACACATTTTGGTAAGTTTGCTCTGAGGAGTGTTTTAGCTTTTGCTGCTAGAGTAATCACAGTTAAAGTGGCCATAGGCTCTTTATGCAACAGTTCCTATGGGCTTGAGAAAAGAAGGCCTGTCTGAGCTCTTGTGCCTTTAAGGCCCTTCTTCCCCCCATCCCACTCTGTTCTGATTGGCCAGTTTATGGAAGTCTTCCTGCGGGCCGAACTATGCCAAGTGGGAACAGCACCATCCTTCAGCAACGACGGAGCTGAAAATCCTGCTGCATCTGTCAATGTGTAACATGAGGCTCGTTCGAGATGAGCAAGTTCTGCGCAGATTCGATCGCCAGTGATTGGCGCGCGGTGCATGCCGGTTAGTTGGCGGCCGCAGATTTTGGAGCAAGGCGCTGCAGTTGGTCTCCACCGAATGTAAAACCTCAGGGCATGATTCTTTTACTGAATAAATGCTGTGATTGATCAGAAAAAGCTGATTGTATCTTAAACTGTTAAGTCACAGATTACTTTCAGATCACTAAAATAAAATCTGCACAGATGTTTCAGTCCTGACAGTCTAAATATGTGACAGAT
>JAUMHL010000030.1:24895016-24936625 GCA_032362345.1 Sandelia bainsii
CGTCCTCGATTGTCTCGCCTGCAGGGACACGAAGGGCAGAGCAGGTCACTGTGTGTGTGTGTGTGTGTGTGTGTGTGAGAGTGACAGACGTGTCACTAAACGTATGCACATTCACTCTATTACATATAACGTATTCCTCCAGGGAATAAATAAAGATCAATACAATACCTCTGAAAGTCTATAAATGTTTGCATATGTGCTCTTCTGCTTAGATTTGCTTTAGACCCTGAGACGACAGTCGAGTCGTCTGCACTTCTTCAAAAGAGGCTTTAGAGTTGATTTGAGGTTATGAGGTTGTTAAACTCGTGATGCTTTTTCACTTTGTTGACTGTAGTTCTACACTGGCAACAGTGTACAGAACTGTGTAGTTGTGCATAAGCATCGCCCTCCTACAAGAGCGACAGACTCACAATGGTCGCATTAAAAATTGTAGCAGAACCAGAAAAACAGTTGCTTCTTATTTTAATAGCACACATGGTGGCAACTTGAAATCCATCAGAGAGTGGGTGTGTTGTTCTCGTAGCAGCTAAAGTTTGGAGTTTCTAGTCTCCTAACTCTACTCACAGGCACTTAAGAGTTTTCAGGCCCAGGTGACACTGACAGAACTGATTTTACTTGACGCTACACTACTACTACTACTAAACTATACCATGCTACATTTTTCATACAGTTCCCCCTTACTGTAAATCCCTTTCCTGAATTTGTTGGGGTTGGTTGTTTAGTAGTTTAGGAACCTCGCAACTATAGATGTACAGTTTGTTCAAAGTACAGTATGTTTTTGTTACCAGGCTCTATGAATCCAGCCAGACAGGAGAACATGCCAGCTGGGAATATCTTCTTCCTTCCCAGTAAACACTGGTTTCCATCAGGGTGGATCACCAGCATGATGACGACTGGATCTGAAAAAACACATACACAGGACAGAGAAGCTGTATGTGCATCCAAATATATATTGAGTTTAATAATTCCTCTAATATTATCATTTTCAGTCACAACTAAACTTAAAACTTAATTACTATTTTATGGTTATGGAAAGGTTCCTTTTGATGATCAGCTAAGTTAATGTTACTTTAATTTAGAACTGCGACAATAATCGGTGTCATCAGAGGCACCAGTACACTAGATTTGTAGTTTAATCATGAAAATAGCTGCAGATTAATTTTCTGGTGAACAGTCAGCTTAGTCAGTAAACTACTGTAAACTTTTGCTACAAATCCACAGAATTCATAGGTGAAAAGTGTCACCTTTTCACATGCTACATGCTAATTCAGTCTAATTTAAATATGTCTTTGCACAATGCATGTTGTTTTTTCCCTGCAGGCTTCTACACTTCTTACCAACTCGTGGGTAGCAGGTGTTGTGAACCCCCTGCAGGCTCCTGCAGTCTGAGTTCAGGCAGCTCCTCTTGTATCCTCCTTCCTCCAGCTTGGTGCCGCTGCCACATGTCGCACAGAAGCTGTAGCGGCTGTGCCAGGCCAACACCGACCGAGCCTGAGCCACCACACCTGGAGGACCAAGGGAAGGAACAAAGGTTATTCAGTTAGTTGATTTTAGAATATATATGTCATAAATATATATGTTCTGTAAAATCTGTTGTTGTAATCGACACCACCAGAAAGATGAGAAAGACAAATAAGACAAAAGAATAAAAACACTGTATCTTCCTCACCGGCCTCTTCCTCGTTGAGTTTCAGCAGGTCTCTGTTGGGCATCTTTGGGAAGAAACTGTTATTTTCTCTGCAGCGTTTTAGGAGTTCGGCTGCATCTTCATCCGTGTTGATGGCAAACCAAGCAGGAGGCTCCCGGGCTCCCTCCTCTTTCTGAGAGGAGGAAGAGAGCCTATTACTTTTCTCCACGCCTAAGAAGATGAGCACAGTCGCTGGTTTCTGGATGAGGTCTTCAACTGCTCCATATCTGAAGCGACACAGTTTGGTCTCACCCTGTTAAGGATTAGAATCAGTGCGGTTAGATAACTTGACTCTGCTGTGAAAAGACATCTTTATGCAGATGACCTGATACTTTACTGCTCTAACCACTCTCTTTGCTAAAACATTATTTAAACCATTTACAACTAGTTTTTAAGGTGTTATTAAAACCACCTGAAGTTACATAAATGCCAAGCATGGTATTCAACCATCCTGACTGAACAGTAACTGTAAGAAAATGAAAAGAAAATGTGTCCAGATAAAACTATGTAGTTGACCACAAAAATATGGATCTGTTCTGTACAGAAGAGGATTAGGGCCACCCTGAAAATATTATCTGAGTTCTGACTTTAAACTCAGGGTGGCCCTAATCCTCTTCTGTAGTTCTGCCACCTACCCCTGCATCATCATTGTCCTGGGAGCTGCTGACCATAGGACTGAGATTGGAGAACAGGAGGTAGACTGAATCTGAGTCTCTCTGTTTAGCCTCCAACCAGACCCGGTCTGTCCTCTTGGCGCTCAGCCGGTCCAGCTTCTCCCTGCTGAAGTAGTTTTCCTGCTGTCCGATGTCGGAGCCCGGCAGGACTCGGTGGCAGCCGTCATCTGTTAGGTTCAGCAGGTTAGAGATGTGTCTGTGACCCCAGAACTTGGCGATATCGTAAGCGGTCTGAGACGAACTGTTCACTGAGAACTTGTCACAGCTTTAAGATCAAAAACAGAGAAGAAGAGATTTCCATAGAAACAATGAGTCCATCTATCAAATGATATAGTGCAATTGATTGCTACTTATTTACATACATATAATGTATATTAACCCCACTAATAACACATACCTAAATGTAATTTACATAACCCTGTATTTAAATTATTAAAAACAACCACTCTTCTGCCCCCTAGTGGCCAAAGTTTTTTGATGCAGCTTTAAAGTGATTCTCAACCCTGAATCTCTTGTGTTTGGGTGTAAGGGTTGAATGTTTTATTTAACTATAGTATAGTATAGTATAGGAGCTTCTGTACGTCCTCTTTTGCACCGGCTCAACCCTGTTTTCTATACCCATGTGCCAGCAGTGCCTCCACCACATGGTAGTGTCCGTTGCGAGCAGCGAGCATCAGCGCCGTCCAGCCACTGTGTCCGGTCTGGTTGATAAGGGAGGGGACATGAGACAGCAGCATGGACACCTGGGTCAGATCTCCTCGTGCTGCAGCATCTAAAAACTTCTCCGCCATCTCGTCCTTCGCACTTAGTTGGAGGCTCGTCATTGTCGCTGCCTGGACGACACAAATAAACCTCACAATAGTATGTGATCAGGCGTGACTAACAAACACAAATGTGTATGTGTGGTAGGAAGAAGAATATTAAAAGATAAAACAGTTCAAATAAATCTTATGTGTGCATTAGATTCTGTTTTATATATAAAATATAATCAAGTAATAAATTCTAATGTATTCTTATGGATTAACCAAACAGTGGTTAAAGGTAACTCCACCTGTTTCCAGCTGTTCCGTTGACTGCTATAGTTTTATCTTTGAAAGTTTGTTTGCAAGAAATTAGCTCTGGTTACAGGTTAAGTACAGGTTTATCACTACCAACATTTATATGATCAAAAGACGTCATTGAATAGATTCTAATTCTAAAATTGTACATATTAGTCTAACTCAAACAGTGCAGAAATTAGCAGATCATGTTTTAGTAATTAATATTTTGTCGATAAATCAACTTGTGACAGTTTCAATAGGACCATGCATTGATATGCTATGATGCCATTTGTTGTAAGAATCAATGTTACATTCTGTTTGAATATGGGTTCAACAGGATTTGATGTAAATTATGTTGGTGTGTGGTGTTTTAAAATCTTTTTAAAGGGGTCATATTATGCTTTTCGTGTTCTGATGTTACATACAGTATACTGTATACGTTTTGGGAGCGTGTGTTTGCATTCTGGCTGGTAGTGAAATGCCCAGGTTTCATTCCTGCCGGCATGGACCGCTCAGCTCACAGCTAGCGCTAGTCTGAGTGCACAGATCGATACGTCTCACAGAAAGCGTTTTTTTTTTTCTGCTGTGAATGAAAACTGCCTTCATTTACTTTTCCCAAAAACAACACCAGAAAACATCAATAGATACATTAGTTTGTTTGTTCAGGGCACTTCATAGACAACTTTTCATAACCTGCAGCAGGATTTTTGGCAAGGATGCTGTTCCAACTGTATCTGGGTGGGTGGAGGAATCTGGAGCGGGACCAGTAAGTTCAAATATGTACCTAAGATATTGTTTTGTATTGGTTATTTTATTACATGGCTCCTGAATTGTGTTACTCTACAATGCAGCACACAGCATCTAGAGTCAGTAAGAGATAAAGGTGGTGCCGGCAACAACCACTGTTTTGGGCTTAGCGTGGCTCACAGGAAGACTTCCCAAAGCTGGCCAATCAGAACACATGGGGCTCAAACAAGTCTTTTAGACTCAAGGCCAGAGGAGCTGTAGCATAAAGAGGCTTTATAACATGTATTTGCAACTTGAAAATCATATAATCTGGATCAACGAAGCTGCAGAATAATATATAAACCTTAGGTTAAGCATTATAGCATCTGCCCCTTTAAAGGTCTCTGCACCACCCTGTTCCGAGTCTGCAGTTAGTACCTGCGTAAAACATCTGAAGTGGTACGAACATTTGTATTTCACAGAAAAAGGCAGTGAGGTATTTAAAAGTGTGTTTGGGTAAAATCACCATCCTGTCAGTCATTCACTCGTTTTTGATACCAACACCCCGTCTATTGGTGCATGCAGCTGTCAATCACAGGCTGTTACAAAATGCAGTTAGCAAGAAAACACATTGAAACCCACGTGTGTGTTTGAACTTTACCACAGTGGTTAAAGTGAAGCTTCCAGCAGATTCTACCGCAGCTGGAAGTAAATCTGACGTCACTGTACCTGCTACCAGTAAACTGAAATACTGGACTTGTTAAAGAGGTTGTAAAGTCCTCTGAACCCGCTTCTGTCACTGATGGTGGAAATAACACATACGCGTATAAAGTACTGTTCATAAATGAGCTGGATCGAAGCATTCAGCTTCAGCTCGGTGCTGCCTGTTTCCCTCCGGCGCAGGAAGCTGTTTTTCTGCTGTGTTGGAGAAAAGACGACGAGCTGCGTTCAAGAGCAGCAACGCTACCTTCAAGGACTCATTATTCTGTCGTATTTCTGGGTGCTACGGATTTTACGGATTGGGAACCTCCCCCCCTGTCTTTATGGTCATTTACGGTATGTTTGTGGTCACTTTGCATCAGCTTTGGCATCTTTTGTGCTTCTGTGTTTGTCTGTAGCACGCTGGGTTTGACAATAGAGATGTTCACAAACTGAGCACTTGCATTTTCTAACGAGTACCTAAATGCGGCACGTTACGTTCCTCTCAGTCTGCTGTCATTGAACGCAGCTTGCAGACATTAGTGCATTTTCTGTTCACAGAACAGAGAGTTTTGATGCTCCAATGATTCTAATTATTTTTTTAAGGGTTTCTTTATTGTGACATGAATTTCTCCAGAACCTGATCCATGACTAATACCTATAAAAACAGACAGCAACATTTGGTTTAGTTAATATTTTAATAAAATAATGTACAAAACAATGTTACCACATATACAATCTTGCACCAGTGGGAAAAAATGCTACTCACAGGTCGATCGAATACCGACAAACAATCTGACATCTGACATTTTGTGTTATAAATAAACCTTTAAAATTGGACACAATAAGTTAATATTTAGTTTATTTAATATTTAGAGAAGCTGCTGAATATACAGTTTGTTTTGGTTAAAGAGAAAAGAAACAGACGTCTAAATAGTTTTGTATAATAATAATTTGTTAATGACGACTGACATAAATTTACTCACATTAAACCAAATGAAAAAATTAGATTTAAACACATTTACTTTTCACAGCAGGAAAGTTTCAGATCTGTGACACAAGCACTTTTATTTTGACGATCCTGTCTTTGTGTGAGGCTGCAGGGGGGAGAAATATTGTACATAAATCCAACATGTTCTTGTGTGAACACTGGGAATTTGTGTGTGTTTGTGTTAAGAGTAGAAGGTGAGGACACTCTGGTGGTTTCCTCGAACCAGCAGCAGGGGTGGGAGGTCTTTGGACAGAGTGTCCAGCCAGCACATATAGAGGGCGCTCGACACTGTTCCCTTCCTGGCCAGAGGCATGCTCCTGCAGGCAGAGAGGTTGAGAGAGAAATTATGTTTATTAGCGACGTAGATATATGTAGATCATTTATTTAAACTGCTGCATGTGAAATCAACACACTTTGCGTCCTCCTCCACTTAAAAATGTGTGTTTGAAATGAACGAAATGACCAAAATACAACGCTAAGAAAAAAAAAAACAGGTTAGGACGTGTTTAATCTGCACGGACTGAATGATTTAAGGTGATTTAAGTTGTTTTCTACTTGGTCAAGATTCTGTGTTTTCAAATGTATTTTTGACTACATATTGAGAAGTATAATTGTGTTGAAGAGTTTGTGATTTGACTACAAGATGGCACCATTATGAGAAGGAAAAGGAGAAGAACGATGCAGGTGATACAAACAGTAGTTTAATTACTGAATGATGTGTGATGATCCAGTAAGATGCCTTAAATGTTGTTTGAAAATGTATATGAAGTGGTTCTCTGCCCTGACGGAAAGTTGTTGGTGTTTTTCAATTTGAATTAAAAGAAAACTCTTCATTTCTTACATGACGATGAGTTTGGCAGTGCTGGAGTGTTCCTTCAGCAGCTCATTCAGTCTGATCTGACGGTTGGTCTGAAAAGTCACAAAACGTCTCAACAACTCAAACTGTTTCTGCTTGTTCAACAGCTCTCATGTGACTGTGATCACTCAGCAGAGTGTGGACAAACCTTGGCCTTGTGGAGCTCCAGCTCGTTGTCGGTGATCCTCCAGGGCTCCTGAGCTTTCAGCCTCTCTGCAGCTTCCTGCTCCATGTCGTCTTCCTTCAGCCTGTACGGCTCAATCAGCTCCTTAAAACTCAGCTTACTGCAAAACAAAACAGAAATACGTACGTGCATTACTTCAGTTTTACCCACGCTGCAGCTCCACCAATCGACACCAGTGAAGCTCTAAGAAGGGTTTTGTTTTGTAAATTTTGGATTAACATCCTTTACGTCATTACATAAATCCAAAAATCATCTGGGATAAATGTGGGAATAAAAATTTTACTTGTGTTTCTTGGGTTTGGTGTTTATGTCTCCGAGGACGTTAATATCAGAGAAGTCGATCCTGAACCGGCTGAGCAGAGTGGCCATCCTGAAAAGAGAGTTCATGACATTGAAACAGAGAAAGTCAGTCGTAAATAAGGAAAACGTACTATCCTCGCCTGTGATGGTTAAAATGTACGTTAGATCATGTGACTCACACTCGGCGGTCGTGGTCAATGCGGTTGATTTTCCCACCGATGAAGACGCGGATCCTGCAATCGCCCCATTTACTCCTGTTGGTCAGCAGGTAGGGAATGAGCAGAGTCAGACCTGCAGAAAAACACAATCAAGTAAAATTTTAGCTTTAGCTGCATAATATTGTCTTTGTTGTTGTTGTTGGTTGTCGTCTGACCTCCATCATCAAAGAGCCACCAAACATCTATGGTTCCTTTGCCCTGTTTCTTCTTGAACTGCTGGCTGGCTTCCAGCAGACGCTGGTCCCTCAGACTCAGTGGGGACTTGGTCTCTATGGCAGATCACAGGACACAAGGTCACTTAAACTGATCTCAGATTAAATGAACACATATTTAGCTCGAGAAAACAGCTGGCTGCATAGTTTGGTCAAAAGAGGAAAAAGTGTAATGACTACAATGCTAGGACTACACGTCCTAGACTAAAGTAAACGATTAGAAATATTGGAGAATAACACAGATATGAATGTTACTGGACTCTTCCTTACCACCCTCTCTCATGATGAGCGGACTGCTCTGGTTGCTGGTGGTTTTCGAAGGACAGGAGTCAGAGTCTGAGTCTTTTGCCAGACTGACAGAAATCACCACGTCCTCACTGCCGAGCGGTGGCTTTTCCTGGGACGAAAGCAGCTCATCTGCATGGACAAACAGGGTGGTGGATGCAGCAGGAAGACTGATGTGCAAAAGACATGAGCTACAGAAAAGGCAGAGGTACCTTGTCCCTGGATGTGGGAGATGTCCAGGCCTTCCTGCAGCCGTAGGATCACCACTCCAAACTGCAGGTCAAAGGCATCACTGAAATATAAAACAAACTATTAACCCCAAAGCTGCGTTGTCTTGCACAGGAAATCTGGTTCATCCATAAAATGCAGTGGTGGACGTGTTATCATCAAAATGTAGTATCAGAAGTAGAAGTACGCAAAAGCTAAAGCAGTATTTGCTCTTTTGGTTTGTCGAGGAGGAGCTCGCTTTAACTACCTTCGTTGTTAAATAAAGTTCAGTCAGTTCTTACTGGATAGTGCTGATGTAAATCTCCACGTCTCTCATGTCTCCATCGCTCCAGTTGTTCTTGAAGCCCATGACCAACGTGTTGGGCTTCAGACGACCCAAACCGACAGCCTGAAGATTAGACAGCTTGGATGTGAAAATGAATTTGTCAAATCGGACAACAAGCAGTTATTAAAAAAAAAAAAGGTACGGTTTAGATTAACCCATGGATGGATTACTGAACAGGCCTGACAAGCACTAGGCCTAACTTAAAGTTTGTATTTCAAAGGTATTTTGTAGTATTTTCAAATGGAGAAATGGAAAATGGATACAACAACTTCAACTGATGCTAAATGACCAAAAACACACGTGAAGGAATGATAAAAAAAAAAAAAAAAGGAGTCTGAATAAACCTAATTCTCTCTAGTCTCAAGATCCAAAATATTCTGATGAGAATTTTAGTGCGAATGAACACTGAAATGTGTCTTTCTTTTGGGGCCACTGCTCCAACTCTGCCTCTAAAAACACAGAAAACAGTGAAATAAGTTATTATGCGGCCCAAAAAAGGATGCAAATATGACACGTAAAAAAATCAAAAAAGACACTAAATGACCAAGAAATGGACAAACTATCATACGCTGACGCAAAAGAATACAAAAATGACCAAAAACAGATCTTTAGACTGAAGTTCCTATATAAAGGAGTAGGGAGTCTTTCCCCTGTCTGTACCCACATGTCCATTTCCTCACAATCCCTCCGTTATTAACCAATATTAAACAAAAATAAGTAAGCAAAACGGCACCATTAAACTGATAACACATATAATGTGCAAAATAACAAAACAAAGCACAGAGGAAAGTAAGTGTAACTGTGTTGAGTTACATAAGAACAAGTCTGTAGTATTGTAGTGTAAGTAATTGGATCAAGGATCATTAATCATCTCTGCTTTTGGTCCGAGAGAAGGTGTAAAAATCTGGAATCACTGATGAGAGCTGGACCTGATAGCCCTTACAGCACAATCCTGGAGGGAAAAGGTGTTTCGTTTTGGAACAGTTGTTCATACCTGCAGGAGAAACTGCGACCCGTGCCTCAGGTTGTCAGAGAACACAGGAGTGTAAAAGGCTTTGATGCGTTTCTTGTTGAGCCAGCGCTGACAGCGAGTGTGATCCTGGGACAGCTCCTTATAGTTGGGCCTACGGGACACCTGGAGCAGAGGACACACAGGTGATGGCAGGAGAAGACAACAATGATGGAGTGTAATAGTCAGAAGCTCCAGTGGAGTTTGAGAGTAATGTCCCAGATGAATAAATGATATCTGGTATACGTACTGTCTTGATGTGACAACAGACCATGAGGCCGACGTTCTTGGTGAAAGAATGAACCAGTTGAAGCAGAGCAGGACGAACGTTTGGATAACCAGTCAGCACCAAACACTGGGGCCTGTAAACACACACTTTACACTCAAATTCAAGCTGTTTTAAATTAATTTTTTTTTTTTTTTCATCCATCGATATTCTTATCCAAAGTTGGGTAGCAGTGGTACCAGGTTCAGTAAGTTGACCCTGACATCCTTTACCCCAGCCATGTTCTCCAGCTCCTCCTGGGGGATCCCAAGGCGTTCCCAGGCCAGATGAGACATATAATATCTCCGAGGTGTTCTGGGTCTGCCCCAGGGTCTCCTTCCAGTTGGATGTGAGTCCAACAACTCCAGTAGAAGGTGCCCAGGTGGCATCCTGATAAGATGCCCAAATCACCTCTGCTGGTTCCTTTCAATATGACGACCTGTTCTACTCTGAGCTTCCTTCTGATGTCTGAACTCTTTGGCTGAGCCCGGACACCCTTCGAATGATGCTTATTTCGTCTGCTTGTATTCACGCTTAGCTTGAGCTTAGTCTGATTTTCTATTGGATTTAAATATTTAATCCAAAAACTGGAAAGATTATGGTTTACTGAGGAATTTGGCTGCTTTATTTGGACACAAAATGTGGTGTTTTCCATGTTTTTTAAAAATATTTTATTAATGGAAATATGCTCCATAACTTTTCTCAATTTGAACAGCGGTGATCAAATTCTGGTTAAAGTGATGTTGAGATACATGCTTCTAAAGGTTTTTGAGCAAGGCATCCCATTTGAACTTGGTTAGTAAGTATCTTCTCATTTATTGTAATTTCATAACAACCTGAAGGATTGTGCACAGTGTGGTGAAGTGTAACTAGTGAAGCAGAGCAGTACCAAAGCATTAAAAATTCTGCTTTGCTATAAAACTCTCTTCTCACTTTTGGACCCCAAATCAAAGTCCAGATCAAACAAACAAGCTGACCTGAAGTTTTTAATGTGGTCCTCGACTCCAGTGAGGTTCAGACAGTGAGTCAGAGCCTGGTTGTAGATCAGAGCCTGAGTGGACGAACCCCAGTTCACATCTGCAGAAAACAGCACGTACACTAGTTAGATCTGCTAAGTGAACACGTGTATCTAGTCTATGTTGTGGAATAAAAAATGTAATGTAAAGTAAAGTAGAAAAGAGTAAAGTAAAGTTGGGAGACTCCAAGCAACTTACAACAGGCTCGTGACTAATAAATAACACAGGTGTAAATTTATAAAGAGCCAGAAAGATTTACTCAACACCTAGAATTCATTGAAATATAACTATTTAATAAGCTTGTTTCCATTAGGGAAAATGGGACATGACCAAAAGTGACAGCGACATTAAGCAATCAATTTGTGTTTACTTAAACAGCAGCAAAATTAAACTGACGGAATTATTTTATTTCAGCAGAGGCGTCAGGACATTTTCCTACGATCAGCCAACATCTAGTGGCCATTAGAGGAACTGCATTTGCAACTGCATTTCAAAGGTATGTTAAAAACTCGTGCCATTAGTATGATTTTGGTGATTTCTACACCATAATTTCTACATTCGTTAAGCTAGTATTTCAAAAAACTAATAAGTGTTATCGTTAAGATGAACTTTCAGAATTCAAATATTTTGTTGTGTTGTTACCAGGTTTCTTGTAGCCGACGTAGATGTAGAGTGCGAGGACGATGAGCAGAGTAACAAGAGCTGCCCACCAGTTGATGACAAACATCACCACACAGCACAGGATGGCCCCCGCAAGAGACACCCACATGTTGTAGTACTTGAAGCTGGGGCGCCAGCCTGCAGTGAGAGTTGAAGAAGAAAAAACAATGTCAGAAAGATGCAAATATTCACAGATGCAATTAGAAATGTTTTACAAAATGTCTGCAACACAAATGACATTTGACAAATGAGGATAACAGGAGATATGACTGTCATGGCAATACTAGCCTTTAAATTATTTCTTTAGATGTATTTTTTTACCAAGGCAGAATGATTGTACAAGATACATCTTTAATAAAAGCAAACCCCAAGATTTCAACCTCCTGTGGGTGATCGTGGTTGCCTACACCTGGTAGCTTCTCTATGCCAAAATAAAAGGGTTTGTTTGACAGCACTCAGTGGGTTGGCCAACACCCAGTACATTGGGACAATCCAAGGAGCTCAGTGCTGATCTGAGAAAGATGATGGTAGACTTACACAAATCATCAATTCAACATGTTACAATGCAAGTTATTGGGTAATCTACCCACTTTCCAAGGTCTGGGGAGGACATTTTTTGCATGGCCAGGAACAACCCAAGAACCATTACGGTACAGGTCTGCCTCAAACAAGTTACTGCTGGAAAGCCAGTGTCACTATAAGTTGTACATCACCATAAACTGAAAGGCTGCTCCAAAATCAACACCTTCAATCTCAATTAAAGTTGGCACCTGGCCTCAAAGATAAAAAACCTTCTGGAGGAAAGTTTTATGGTCGGATGAGACAAAGATTAACTTGTTTGACTACGCTGACCAGAGGTATGTTTGGAGGAGTAAAGGTGAGGCATCCAACCCCAAGAAACACTGTACCTACTGTTAAGCACAATGGTGCTTAAAAGTAGGTATAGTCGTCATGTTCTGAGGCCTGTGGAACTGGTGCAATCTACAAAGTGGATGGAATAATGAGGAAGGACACATAGCTCAGAATCCTACACATTTGAAACTTGGACACAATTGGATGTTTCCAACAGGACAACAACCCCAAACACACATCAAGGCTGGTTGTTGAATACATAAAACAGGCTTTAGGAGTTCAAATATCCAGCCAGAGTTCTGCCACAAGCTTGTTGATGGCTACCAAAAGCATCTGCAAAAAGTTGGAAGTCTGGAAGTTGAGGTTTGAAGCTTATATAAGTGTTAGGAAGTAGGAAAATTGGGCAGAAATAGAAGTGTAATCAAGGAGACTTTTGTGAATCCCTGAGGCAAAAATGTGACGTCCTGAAGCCTGATCCTAAAACTCGAACACAGAGTCAGGTCAGATGTTGAACAAAATATCCACTACTACATCAGCAAACATGCAAGTCAAGAAAATCTCATCATGCAGCCAATCAGCAAAACTGTGATGATCATCAGAGTTTACCTGGAGAATTGGCCAGCGAGGCGTGGAAGACAGAGAAGTTGATGAGAGCGTAGGAGGCCAAGAAGAAGTTGGAGATGATGGGAGCGATGATGTTCAACTCCGCTAGCAAACAACAACAGAGTGGAAACTTTAGCAACAGTTCCATCATTCAGAGTAGTAAAAAGAGTAAATTAAAGGTTGTGTCAGGATGGAACAGCAGCCTACCGATGAGGATGAAGGCGAGGCCAATGCAGAAGGTCAGGAAGTAACCACGAAGAGGCTCGTTGTTTTTCCCATAACCCTTTGCAAACACGCCCAGCCCTGGATAGATGTTGTCTTTACACAGAGCCTGGAATCACAGCAGCTTTAATTCACTCATTCATCTCATTTGTGAAGGTGATTTGAGAGATATTTGACATCAAAGCATTGGCTCTGGAATGGATTGGATTGGACTAAGGCCTGGATGGATAGGGCTAAAAGTTGGTTTCTCACTTGGAAGACTTTGGGGGCGCTGACCAGCGAAGCCAGAGCTGACGACAGAGTGGCTGAAAAAATCCCTGCAGTGATCAGAGGACCAAAAACCGACACCAGGCTCATCACCTGGACAACACACACACACACACATCAAGGTTCACACTGACCAGTTAGAATCCTTTTAAACAAATCATGACTCAGGTAGCTTGTTTACTGCAAAGTACTGTATTAATCCTGCAAGTAAACTGTTATGGGACTGTGGTGTTGTGTTCACAGAGCTGATCCAGCAGCTCAACCTCATTCAGGCATAAAATATGTTATTGAGTGTGCAAGTGATAGAACGTCATGATCACCAAAATGCAACCAGCAACTCCCCAACAACTGTTTGTTTGCTTGTGCGTTTAGACATTTTGTGCAGTTAATTGTATTGTTGAAATTCCTTTTTAAAATCTGTATTTACTGATATGTCTGGAGCAGATTGTGTCTGTATGTGAAGATCTGGAAAGTGATATAATCTGGAGCAGTAATCAGCACTTTGGAGTGAACAACCCAACCCAATGCAGCTGCCCAGTAAAAAAGTTAGAACAATAATTCATTCTAGTTTCTTCAGGCTGAAAATCATCTCATTACAAAGAATATGAATAACTGATTGAACTGATGTACAGAACGAGCACTGCTGTCAAAGATTAATACCCACCAACATTATGTGACATCTGTTAGCATGTAAGAGGACGAGGAACACAAACACGTTAGATTTAATCACATCTGCTTTCTGCCTGACACAGATATTAATATAGGAATTGCAATAAAACAAAAGCAAGTGTTCTTGCTGTACCACTGACCGAGGTTGTGCACCATGTCAGCGATATCAGTGTCAGTGAGCTGTGTGTGAGTGTGTGTAGGTGGATGTCATCAATGCTCCCATTCAGCTCTGATTCCAACCAGCGAGAACCTTGTGACTCAAAACAACAGTCACTATTATCACTGTTGCACTTTGTTTGGGAACAGCGCTGTCTCACACACACAAACGTGCACACACACACACACTCACACACTGTGCAGAGTGCAGCCGTCTACGACCTTGTGCAGAGAAACAGGATCACAGCAGCAGTCTGACACCATTCACAAGTTGTATTAAAACCTCAACCACCATGTCAATGAAAAGTCACCTCAAGCTGAACTTTAAACTCAGACACCAGAAGTACTTGGTGAAACATCAGTACAACATCAGTACAGCGGTGAAACCAAATATCCTTTACGATGGTGGAAAGTAACCAAGTAAATCTATGTACTTTTACTCCCCTACACTTATTTGATAGCTACAGTTACTAGTTAGGGCAGCACGGTGGTTAGCACTGTTCTCTCACAGCTAGAGGGACCTGGGTTTAAATCAACCGTGACCTGTAACAGGACAAATGGTCAAGATAATAATGGATGGAGTTGCTGGTAACTTTGTATAAAGTTGTTCAAAACCGCCACCATTGAAGGTAATTTATACAACTAAAGCATGAAATGACTAAAAAACATTAATACTAACTGTAAATAACCGCAAATAAAGTGAGAAGACAATGAAATTGAATTTTTTTAAAATCACATACAAAAAATGCATTGATAAAACTGGATGGTGAATAAGTCTCTAATGTTAAAATGCAGCTTAAAATCAAATCCGAAGCATATAACGTGTGTGACTTCATAAAACAAATGAAGCGTGACTAAATCTGACGTGGCGTCAGAGCCGGTGTGTGGGCTTCCATAGAAAACAATAGCTGTGGGTGTTTTGATCCAGGTCAAGTTCTGCCAGTGTGTGCTGGCCTTTATGTAACACACATTCCTGAGCTTGACATAAACAACAAGTGCTGCTACCCGATGGGCCGTCATGTCCACATTACAAATTATAATTTCTCATAATGTTCTTTTGTCTAAATATCTACTTAAATGGTCTGATGGTCTTGTGATTGTGATTGTGTTTCCACTACATTACACCCAGAACTGATAATGACTAAAAAAGGTCTATTTTTATCCATTGTGTATTCTGTAAATTCGATATTTAGCATTTGTGTTGGTGTTGATATTTTCTGGTTACGGTTCTTTCTTTCTTTCCTTTTGAACTGAGAGCTGCTGTGACATCCCTCTGGGATTAATAAAGTTTTTTTTTTATCTTGAATTAAGACATGGGCCTGCAACTGCAACATTGCTACTACAAAGTTGAGGAGCACAAGTTGTTAGATTATAGTAAAAAGTTGGTACCTTATGACCATGAACCCATCTGCTATGGTGCTGAAGTAACTTTTTCCTGAAATCAACCCCTGAGCTGAAAAGTCACCTGGAAGTCGTTCATCAGGCCGTACTGACAGCCTCCCTCTTTGCAGATGGAGAAATCGTAGCCCAAGGTGCAGGCGGCGTCTGTGCAGTTCACCGTGTCAGTCACCGTGTCGTTGTGATCACCGGTGGCATCTCTCACAATGCAGGAGCCTGCAGTACCAGAAAGAGCGCACACACACTGTTGTTACTGTAAAAACACTCATATTCAGCTCACCTGGTCATACGACTACGAAACTGCTTTCAAAGTGAGATGTTTACAATTTTGCAATTGCAAAATAAAAAGATCATCTATTGTTTAGAGAATTCAGTGATCACTGACACTGATGAGGACACCGGGCCAGTTGTGCCTCAGTTGCCCAGGACATAACTTGTGCAACAGATAAAAAGTAGATTTATTTCAGTACAGGTTACAAACAGCTACAAGTTTAGCAATTATTTATAAGTTGACAGAGTTATATGTACCTGCAGAAATGGCGATAGCCACGTATGTGATCCCTGTGATGAGGATGGCCAGCAGGGTTCCTTTAGGAATCGCCGACTGAGGATCCTGGAAATGTAGATATGATGAGATAAAACTTGATCGTCCTTTTAGAAACTGCTTCTACAGTTAATTTACACTAAGTTGAAAGGCAAAGACAAGATTTTTGGCCAGTTACACTTTTAAAATTGCTCTTGTGGTATTCCATTAGCTTGTGCCAAATATTAACACATGCACTTCATGTAAAATATATTTGAGATGATATATGTGATTCACAGTGAGGTCTCCAGAGATGTTGGCTCCTGCCAGGATCCCAGTGGCAGCTGGGAAGAAGATGGCGAACACAGAGAAGAACGTCTCCTCATCTCTGAAGTCTGGACCCAGGTTCTCTAAGAAGATGGCCGCTGTAAGAGGGAAGAGGCAAAACAGGGAATACAAGGACTTTTAATTTAAATTTTAACACTGTAAATATTAAGAGAGGAGAATTCCTCTCGGGGAGGGACAGTGAAAAAGGCAGACTGACTGTTGTAGCCGAAGACTCCTTTGGGTTCTTTGCTCTCTGTTGGCATGAAACTTCCTATAAAGTAGTTAGCGATGGCACCCAGCAGGATCACCAGGAGGACAATCTGAGCCTGATGGACAAAGAGAGTGTACTTGTTTATCATGTGTACGTCTCTGAGATTTTCGGTGATATTTTGGACTCATAATCCAACCTTGGCTTCCCACTCCATCCCAGCTACAGAGATTCCCAGCAGCAGGATCACAGTCAGAGTCCCGACAATACGGATGTCATTTAGCTCATCAGTCATCAGGGCATCAACATCCTGAAACCAACAAGATCAACGTCAGTATCCATCCTCAAAACGCAGACAGATGTTTGAGTAACTATATCAGAGGATTTCTCACATTAAGCATCTCAACCACGGTCTCCGCGAAGCCCACGACGTACATGGCCACAGCCACGGCGTTGGCGAATGCGAAGATGAGCCCGATGGAGCCTCCGAACTCTGGCCCAAGACTCCTGGAGATTAGGTAGTACGCCCCGCCTGGACAGGCGGGACAGAAAGTATTAATCCTACGGTAGTTTCATCATGAGGTACTGGTGAGGTGGAAGGGTTCAAGAGAGATTATTGTTAGGACTTGAATTTGAAGTGTGTTGACATTCCACTGAAAGTGGTATTGTGCATAACTTCTCAGCTTATTTCCCCTTGGTGCAGCTGGAGTTGTTGTTATTACAAAATGACTACAAACTGCCAGAAAATGACCTAAAAGAGGCACATGACGACCAAAGAGACACGATTACCACAAAAACAGCCAAATAGAGACACAAAATAATCACAAATTATTAACAAATGACCACAAACTGACACGACACTCAACCAAAGACACACAAAATAACCACAAAGAATTGACAGGCCCATGACAAATAAAACAAGACACAAAAGAGAGGCACATGGCCACCAAAGAGACACAAAATGACCATAAAATGACTAAATATGAAGTGACAGCCTTATTTGTAGTTGTTTTTCAGTCTGGGGGTCCTATACAGGAGGAATGGGGGGGCTTTTATCAGTCTCTGCACAGGTGCCCTCTCAACCAATTGGTAAATTTGAATATTTTCACAGCTGGGTGGTTTCTTAGTGCGCTAACAGACTCTAAATCCCAGGAAAACTCCTCCCTAATCACATGACCTTTTCAAAGTAAAAGCCCACGGTGCTGTCTCACCTCCTCGCACGAAGCCGTTGGTTGCTATAGCAGAGGTCGACAGACCAGTGATGGTGGTGACCACAGTGGCCATCAGAATGATGGCAAGGGTCAGTCCTGTAACCAGAAACGTGACATTACAGATGATTATAATGAGACAACTGTGGTTATTCACATCAACTCCACTAGTCCAACAGATTGTGTGTGTTTTATGGCATATAGCGGGTGTTAGTCATGTATTTTCTTATATTTCAACAATATTTTCTCACTATTCAGTCTGTGGCACTCAGCTCCAAGCATTGTGTGTGCACGTCACCCAGTACAACGCTGTGGATCACTGGTGTGTTTTAATAGTTTCCCAACACAGATGCAGTGGCGCTTGAAAATTTCTGCAAAAATATGACCTGAGACGTGATCAGATTTTCACACAAGTCCTAAAATGAAATAAACAGAACCCAAATATGAAGCTTGGCTAATTTTTCTTAGTATTTTTTGGCAAATTTGTTCAACTGTTTCCTTTATCTATTTTTAGGACTTGCATGGAAACCACGTTTTAGGTCATTTATACTTTACTGGAGCTGGGCTATTTTTGCTCCACACCATGTCAACAACACACTTTGGAACTTTAAGTACATCTCTGAGCATGCAAGTTGAATATGAAGTGGTAGTTTTTTTGCACTTTTACTTGAATATTGAGTTTGTATATTTATACCACCTCTGCTTGTACCTACCAATTCCAGCCTGTCCCACGATCCAGGACATTCTGATGAACAGCATCACACCCCAGATATTCAGCATACAGCGGATCTGTCATACACACAAGCACACACTTAGCCCTGTGAGGATCCACCTGTAACCACAGGTGGGAGGTGACACCACACATCTGACTCGATCATGTTAAATTTCACAGGGAGAAACAGATAATTGGTATTTAAGGCTTCTCTGTGTACATAACACTAACCAAGACTCCTTTGACCCAACCAAACTTGACAGTTCCTCCTTTTGCCTCCTTCACTGCCAAGGCTGCGGCCTCCTCAGCTGCTGACAGCTCTTCTCCATTGGCCAGACCATCCTCAAACAGTTCCTGACAACCAATCACACCCACAATGGAAAAGAGGGAAACACAAGTAGATAGACAAGAGTTTCAGTATTTACTGTATGTCATAATCAGTTCACTGTAAAAACACTGTGAGTGGTGTGCTGAGCGTATTGAATTAAATAGTCAAATTAAGCTCTGAAATGTTGGTTCTGTTAACTGATGGCGTTTGTGCTGGTTCTGAGTAAATTAATTCACTTTACTCTCAGCTTTAACAACTCGAGATTCCTCTGTAGCTCCTTCTAGCTGCAGACAAATCAACAACTCTTGATCTTAGGTCTTGTGAGAGTTCTTTTTTGTGACGCATGGCTCCACGGTTCTGTTCTCGTTTCATTGATTGGACTCCAGGTTTGCTAACACTTGACTCCAGCTGCCATTTACTGACACCATCACTCTGTCTGTTTAAGTGGTGTGTTGAATAACGTTATGTGTTTAAGCTTAGAACTGAGTTTTGGTAAGGATCAGATCACATTTAATAAAAACAATTACCACTGTATGAGATGTCATTATGATGTCTGCAGTATATTGTACTACAATATAGTAATATCACAGTATCATATTTGCATTAGAGAACAGTATTCATTACATTGAAGTCTGAGTTGTATGTGACATCACGAGTCTGATGATGTGTTGGTGGTTCAGTTAAATCTAAAGAAAATGTAATATCATCAGCTGTGTGTTGTGCTGAAGTTGTCAGCAAGTTGTGTTGCTTCACATTTGAATAAAGTGCAGAAGGTAATTAAAATGTTCTGGTTAGGACTATTACAGTTTACTGAAATAAACTGACTGCTGTCAGGTGGACATGAAAGTCACAATTAATGATGAATTAAGTATAGTTATGTCATTATAATCTTCCTGTAGGTTTGTTAATTTTAGTGACATTTTCATAACCTCACTCATGCTGGTCTTTGTAGGAAATGAAAATCAGGATTTCAAATGAACGTCTAATTCTATTAATAACATTCATGCTTTTGCTGTGAAATATGACACGAAATTATTTTTTATTGAGCCTCATGTTGTATTGTTGTTACTTTATCAAGTTCATCGTGCAGCTCAGACAGTGACGGTCTGGTCAGCTTCTCCCCCAAAGGCGCCGCAGTCTGTCGGTAGAACTCGATGTTGGGCACAGCGTCAATAGTGTTGTGCCCGAAGGTCCTCATGTAGTAGGTGTTGGAGTGAGAGTCGGAGATGTGCGTTTGTCCCGTGCCCGTTGAATGGAGACTGACCGAGTCGCTCTTCGTCGTGTCCGGCTCGTGGGAGACATCAGGCGGGAGCCCGATGTCCATCGCGCTGCCCAGCGCGCCCGGATCCAGGAACCCCACCGACCTGCTCCGGACTTTGGACTCCTCGGGCGCCTTGGATCCATCGGTTGAGGGGGCCGAGGCAGGAGCAGGAGCTGGAGTCTGTGCCGGAGCTGGCGATGTGGATGTTGCTTCTGTCACCACGGCCACCTGGAAGCGGCTCTGAGAGGAGCCACCGCTCTTCAAGGACGGTTTCTGTCCTGACATGTCCGCCCGAATAGACGATAAATCCGTCAAAGAGTCACTGATCAAACAGCTACCGTGAAATGACCACCGGCTCCAAAAGCACTACGTAGACCAAGCAGCTGTGGCGCAACATTTAATATCAACCAGTCAGAGCGAGCACAGAGAAATAAGACATGAACATTCAGAGATAAAGTTAGACACACTGTGGCCACTCGGTGCGCCAGGACGCACAGAAAAGACGTGCGTAAAGGACACCAACTTCCCGTGTCCTTCTGAGTCTCTCTCTTTCTCCTCTCCGTTTGTCCATCCATCCAAGAGCTGGCGAGAGGATCGTCCCCTCAGATGTTGACTCAAATGGTTTATTGTCACCTCTCTCTTTCTCTCTCCTCCGCTGCACTCAAGAGACATCCCCAGCATGTCGGGAGCACGGCAGAGAGGAGGAGGAAGGAGAGGAGAGGAGAGGAGAGGATGGATTGGTGTCCTTTACGCACCAAACTTTGGCACGCGTCGTGCCTGACAAGAGACGAAGAGAGGAACTTTAGAACATGACAGAGCGACAGATGTTTTACTTAATAAGGTTTTAATAGTAGTTATGCAGTCATGTCTGTTTTCACCACAGACAGTCAGTTCCCTCTGCTCTCTGGAAGGTAGAAATCAGCCATCCTGACTGGATTTACTAAAGAAAATTACAAACACCGTTTTTATGGAAAACAACAGCAACATAAATGAATAAAATTTAAAATTATTCCGCTTTTTGAAATGACTAAGAAGTGATGCACACTTCTACTGTTGTTAAGGTGAGAATGAATGTATGTGTATGTTGGCGTAAGACAAAGACAAATGTCATCACTGTTGGAGACACACTGAGACATTCATACAGAGGCCCAGACGTGTGTGTGTCTGTGTGCGTGTGTGCGCGTGCACAGCAGTAACAGCAGCAGCATTAGCACAGGAAACAACAGCTGCTTTCATTGTCACAGTGCTTGATGCTGAAGCCAAACGCTGGACGATTAATATAAAACATTACAAGGACAGAACAATAGGAACCAGTTTAACCAGTTTAACTCAACTCAGTTTTGTGAGTAAGAAGTTTACTGTTATTTTACTGTTTTCATCATATTTTCAACCAGTGAATAAATTGTTTCTCTAAATAGTAAATTGATTGTTGAGATTTTATTTCAAAGAAAGATTTTTAAATCTTTAAAATCACCAAATACTCATTATACTTTCTCAAATAATTGATTAATTAAAACTAAAAATGCTAAATTAATCTTTTAATATATTTTTGCATTTCTTATTTTTTCTTGAGGCACTTACACCAACAATGGTCGTGAAAAATGCAAATGTAAGTGAATATAATTGTTGTTTATTCAATTAATTAATTGATTATATTTAAAAGTCATTGATAGTTTGGTGGCACATTCAGGAATCTGCTGCTTAAAACACAACCAGGTGCAGTTTTAACTAAAGAATAGACAGTATCACTGATGTTTCACATAATATGTGTAATAAACCTGGAAATTCTCACCATTACTTGATTACTTGGGGACATGTCGTCCATCAGACTGTCAAAAATAACCATTTTAGAAAGACTTTAGAGATTCTAAGTTAAAACTCTGTTCTTCCTCTCTGAGGTTTCCATTTACAAATGCTGACACCCTGAGGAGAACGTGTGAACTGTGCAATGGTGGGAAAGAACATAATTTATTTACTCTAGAAGTAAAAGTACCACTACACACTGGTAAAAGAAGTACTCAGATATAATTGACAGAGTAAAAATACTCAAGTTACAAGTAAAAGTCCTGGACTCAAAATGCAGAGATTTTTAAGGACAAAGTACAAAAAGTATTAGCTCAGAAAATACTCTCTACTGAAAGTAAAGTAAAGAATATTATAATATTTACTGATGGTGAGAGGTTAGATCATCATTTTAATGTTGCTGCTTGTAAAAATAGTATTTTGATGATCATATGTTTGAGTGTAATTCTGATCATTTGAATTAGTTTTTGTGCTGCTGGGTAGTTTGTGACTTTCACACAAGCATCGATAAAATCATATGATTATTCCCTGTTTTGTTATTAATCTGAATCTGAAAAGGAACTAGTATCTAAAGTTATCAAATGAATGCAGTGCAGTAATCATACCAAATGTGTTTATAATACAATATATAGTCTAAGTAGGTGTACCATAGGTTATAGATACTGTAAGGACAGTTTGAATAACGTAAAGTATTTACTTACACTATATATTCTACAACAGCCACAGGAGGAGGTTGAGTTATTTAAAGTGATCACGTGTGTGTAGAGTGTGAATTAGTGCAAGAAACCAGGACTTGTTGCCTTAGTGCATCTGCATAAATACATTAAATACAAAAGTGTACTGAAAACCAGCATGAAGCAGACGAGTTGATTAGTGTCGATGTGATCTGTCGTCAGGTTGGTAGAGCTGCCTGACTGTCACCACAGAGCTGTTGTACCTGCAGGGACACAGAAAGTAAAACAAAAAATCACTTTCACAGCAAATTATTTTTTAACAAAGTTGGAAAAGTTAAAACTTGATGTTTCTTGATTCATCTCTTTTTTTTCCAGATGTGTACAGGGGTCCCTGACGTGTTTTACCTGGAGAAGTGAGACGAACGATGAGCCGTCAGTCCCACCTGGCTGAGAGGAGCAGGGGATGAAGAGGACAGAGAGGTGGAGCAGTGGGCGGAGTCCTTACTGTGGCAGAGACGCTCCCGACCACAAAAACACAAAGACTCCTCAAGAGGAACCACGAGGATCCCTGCCTGATCTGCATTCTGAGACACACACACAGTGAATGGGACTGAGCAGCTGACAGTGCAGGTGCATGTGTCGTTCTCTGGTCTCTACCTTCTTCAGGAGCCTTTGGTGCTTCATGTCCTGTTTCCATGGCATCACATAGAGTCTGGGGATCATGGGATGTCGGGCTGAGAACGTTGGGATGTGGGTGCAGGATTGCCTTGGAGTGAATATGAATGTGAAGGGACAGTTTACCTTTCAGGCAAAGTTAGGTTCTAATATCTGCTGCTATTTCAGATCCGTTTCCAAACCTGTGGAGGTTTGACTTTTAGAAAAACTCCCAAGTTTGTACACTGTTTCTGTTGTGGAGCACGAGTTCAAATGTTCAAAAGGCAGTTTAATCCACTAAACCAGTAAACATGAAACAATGTTTTCTGTGTGATACGACGAGTGTAATCAAACATTTAAACAGTTCAGGGCAAATGTAGCATTTTTCTTTTGAGCCAGAATCACAACCAACAGATAAAAAGCATCAACCTAATTAACTAAGGCTACAAATTATCACTGAGATGACTTACTCGTGTTGGTGAGAGCTTCCTGCAGCGTCGGTCATGTTTGTTGACTGTCAGTCACCTTAGAAACGCACTCAGTGCATTGTGGGTCTTGGATAGAATTACAGATCGCGCCTTCTCTGAACTTCTTTGCTGAAAAACTGGCGTAAAAACAACTTAAACACTGTGTTGCATTTTCATGTCTCTATGTGTGTGTATTGATTTTCAGGATCCTGATCAAATACACAATCGTTCAAGTAGTTATTTAGTAATTCCTCCTGCCAAAAGTGATGCCCTGCAAAACAAACTCAGTGTCCTCTAAACTGATTCATGTTATCAGAGAATCAGTTAGTATTTCTGCTTTTAAGAAATATATAAAAATGTATTTACATCCTATTCAGTAATTTAACATATTTGAGCGAATTAGCTGCAACACTCCAGTGCATTACAGTGAGTAGTTTTATGTTTTATGACACTTTGTCTGTGTCAGCAACTCCTGATTTAATATCAAGTTTAGAAAGGACAACCACCATGTTTGGAAAAAATCCTTCAGACCAATAGTCTGACTAGAAAACAGTGTTAGACCCGCCCACTGACTTTGATGGGCAAAGTTGACAGATAAATAAATTCATGATGTGCAGCAACACAGACCATGAATTAATTAAATAGATACTGAAATAATTAATTAAATACTGAAATAATTATAAATGCTTTTTTAAAATGAAATGAATATATTTGGTTACTTATATATTTAATAAATTATATATTTAATAAATTATGTGTGAATTAATTTTTTTGTATTTAATAATTGAATGACACATTAAAATATTTATTTAATGCTTGTTCTATTTATTGTATTGTGGCACTCCCCACACTCCATAATTCTAATGAAGACTTTACAGAATATAATTGTATATAGAATTATGCAGAAAAACCCAACAGTCCCTCATGAGCAGCACTGTGAGGCAGTGGAGAGGAAAAACTCCCTTTAACAGAAGAAACCTCCAGCAGAACCAGACTCAGGGTGGGCGGTCATCTGCCTCGACCGGTTGGGGTGAGTGGACAGAACAAACAATAAGAAGCAGCAGATGAAACACTGGGCAGGTTGGTAGGGCCAGTAAGCCGGTGATACCTGCGGAAAGGTATCTCTCCATTTTTCTTTTTGTGGTAATTTTATGTGTATATTAAGTAAATAGTTCTGTCTTCATGTGTCATTTTTCACCATTTGTGGTGATTGTCAGTTTCTTTTTGGTTGTTTTTAAAAAGCTCGTGCTAGAGGTAGCAGATTTGATACCCACATTATGCACAAAACTTTCCACTTTTATGCAAACCTTCCTACCTCAGTTTACCACTTATTAGGACTAAGATTCACTGTATGAAGTACAGTTTGTATTCAACGTCAAGTTGCCAACTGAAAATAACACGAGGCCCTAAATTTGTCTGTCTGTGTCGTGCAGCATACGCTAATGCAGCAAATTTAATCTGCTGCATAAGAAAACAGATTTTTAATCCTTTTCTTCAACAGAAGCATGGAGGGAGGAATTTCTGTAAATAGAAAAGTACAACTTATTCTTCAATATGCATTCACTAGTCCTGACTTTCCAAAATGATGCAACAACCCTGAAAGGTGACTGTTTTTTTGTGAGGTCTCATTTTAATTTAAAAAAAAGAGTGAAGGTGACTGAGTAGTTAAGCCGATGGATTGTTAATCCATTATGGTTTTATGGAAAACAACTTGACTTGTTAAATATTCGGGTCTGTTTGTAGCAACCAGAGTATTTCATCAAAATGTTAGTTAACACATGAGATGTTGTTCATGTGTCTGCATTACAAAAAAAGGGAAAACATAGATTGCTAAAGAGACTTCAAATATTATTCTGTCATTGTTTAGTTTAGTTTGTTAATCAAACTTCATGCCTCAGCTTGATAGAACAGAGAAAACAGGTATTTAAAGGTCTAATGATAACTGTGAAGATTCTCAATCATCCAGCTCATTGTTATCCCAAAAGGTGCTGTTCAGTGGCAACTTGACTTGCTTGAAGTTCCTAAAGATGTTTCACCTCTCATCCGAACAGCTTCATCAGTTGTGTCTGACTGAAGTCATTAAGTTGTTGACACTGATAAACACTTTGTAAATGTGGACTCTCCTGTTTAACGTACAGAAGCAACGCAAACTTCTGTCTCATGTCCACAGAAATGCAGGTCAACCACTGTCCCACATACCTGCCTGTTGAAATGATGAAGTAGAGCTTTGAGGCAGGTAAACAAGAAGGAAACTCAGTCAGGGGTTACGGAGTAGCTACCACATCCAGCGAGCTGTTCTAGGTTGAAGTCCAGAGCTGTTTTCCAGTCCTACATGACACCATGTTGACAGACACGTGTTTGTCCGTTGGAAACGTCAGTGTGATCAGCCAAGCTGGGCAAAAGTCATCAGATAAATCCACCACTGAGAACCTTGATCTGTTCAGATGTGATATTGTAAACAAAAGGTCTCATAAGCCAATGAAGTGAGACTCATCATTTTCAAGCCTGTTATAATAAATTACATCAACATTTATTTATACAATTCAATATCACAATTACAAATTTGCCCCATGGGGCTTTACAATCTGTACAACACGCAGCATTCCTCTTTCCTCACACCCTTGAATCACACAAGGAAAAACTCCCACCAACACCTAACAATTAAAAATCTTACTAGTGTCAGGCTGTAACGTCTGCTATAATAATCTATGTATTTACATTATCTGTACGGAACTTTATACAACACTTTCATCTTAATACAGTAGTTTGTGGTACATTCAGGCAGCTTCATCCAACAGTTTCTGCAGGTTCTTCTGCACCTGGAAGAACAGACAGTGGGTTTTACTGTTTGGCACGATGCTCACTTTCATATAATATTAGATGATACTGGATGTATTTTTATTGGCTCTAGTGGTTTTTGGTTTTCTAAGTAGGCTAATTCGCCAGCCCACTGACCTTCCACCATCCTAAAGAATTAATTCAGAGGGAAATAATTAGATAAATAAAGATAAACCATGTTCAGAAAAGAAAAAAAAAATAATTTAAAATTAAATCCTGATACTTTCTTTAACTTATTGATTTGACTTATTCATCAGTTTATGCTTCTTCTGAGGTTTATCCCCACTCAGCTGCATGTTTACTGTCTGGCTGTGGTTATAGAATATTTTGCTTCAGGCTACAGTTTTACATAAAGAAATACAGCAGGTTATAGGTACTTCCAGACACGTCAGGCTCCTCTTTAGAACTTTAATAATCTTTCGTTTCACAGTTTTAAAAACAAATGTAGCTGTCAGTCTGAAAATGTTAACGTTCCTCCGACACACTGAGCACTGAGTGACGGATGAGAATCGAGCTTGTCTATCAGGTGACGTCGACTCTTCTCTGTGAACAGATCACTGACTATAAATGTTTGATTAATGGCAACGAGCATCTGGTTACACTTTGCTCATTGGAAACTTGTCCTGAAACTTTCCTGTTCAGTGAGTGTTGACAGGGTGCTGTTGTCCTTTGCACAAATGTGTACTAATCTACTTGTTTTTGTAGCTTCTTCTTGCTTTTGCAGGTAACTTTAAGTATATAATGTTTCCCATAACACCTGTTTTATCTGAGATACAGTTAATCTGGAACAGACTCACTGACTGACCTTCTCCAGCTTCATCAGGTTGATGCTCAGCAGTTCAGAGAACAGCTCTGTGTTTGTGTCAGCGCTCCCTCGCAGTAAGTCATTTCTGGGAAACCACACAATGGAGGAAGTTAATTCTTAATTGTGAATAAGAAACCAAAATGAAGTAGTAGTCATGAGAACAAAATTGGTGATGATCTCGATCACTTTGGACAGATGAAGCTAGATTCAAAATAATTTAATAAATCTTTATTTTTGTTTTAATTTGTGGAAAATTACCATAGAAGAGAGATTTTAATGGATATGGATGTGCAATGTGGACACAAAGTGACCTAGATGTAAACTTGGTGAACTTGCAACTACCTTTAAAGTTGGCAATGTGAAGAGGCTGTTGGACAAAGTGTTAAAGTGTGAATAATGACATCTCTGTTTGTCATGCTTCCCTGTCTGTGTTTTCTGAAGAAGCTTAGTGCGTCTGAGAGGCTGCTCAACTCACTCCTTGTGGGTGAACTCGGTGACGGGGCCGAGCGACGTCAGTCTCTGCTCCAACGAGATGATCTTAAACGCCAGGTAACAGGAAGACAAGACGAGGACGCACACTCTGAGAAAACACACCCAACCAGTCATTGTCAAAGGACGCTGCACAGACGAGAAGACGTCAAAATGTTAACAAATAATTAGATGAATAAATACTGAATTAGTAAATTAATGCGGACTGAATGTGCAAAAACCCATAATTAATAGTTTCATGTATAAATTAATATAGATTAAGGAATGAAATTAATGAGAGACATAATGAATCACAACATTTATTCAGTGTGTAAGAGGGTGAATAAATGAATTATCAAAATTGTAATGATTTTTTTAAAATATACGAGCAAATTAATAACTTTATGACTGAGTGAATGAATACATGAAATTAATGAATGAGAATTACATGAATCACTGATATATCAGTTTAGCGACTGAGTAATTGAATAAATAAACTATAAAATTAAATTAAAATGTATTGAAGAATCAAAATGATAAACACATTTTGGAAGAACTGGATGAATAAATGAACATAAACTCACAGCAACAGGTAGACAAACAGCAGAGTCTTGAGAGAAATAGGTTTCAGAGTTCTGCTGCCAATCACCACATTCGAGCCTGGAGACACCCCAAAGAAACAAACTGGTGGAATTACGTCACCTACTGTGTTGTAAACATGTCACTGTTCATAAAGTGGACGAGGAAGTCATCTTACCAGCACAGAGTGTGTTCTGCTGCTTATTTTCTGAGCTCTGCTGGTTCTGATGCTGGTTCTTCACTTTGTGCTGGCGGTCTGGATGTGCAGGCGGTGATGCACCGGCTGTGTGCTTCAACACATCCAGGAAAGGAGGAACAGGGAACTCTGCAGCGTCAAAGAGACAGGAACCAGGGAAGCAGTGTGAATTCACGTGTCTGTAATCTGTGATTTCCTTCTGATTTTCCATGATGCAAATCAGCTATGTTGCTCTGTTTTGTATGGGTTACATCTATTGCAGATTGTAAAAGGGCCGTGAGACAAATGTGTGATTGTGATATTGGGCTATACACTCACTGGCCACTTTATTAGGTACAGCTGTACAATCTAACGCAATCCAATACTGTGGCTCTGCTGTGAATTCTACGTTTAGAAAGTTAAAACTTCTCAGTTTTAGTTTAAACTGTCAGAAAAGTGATAATTGTGATATATGTTTATTATTGAGGTCATAATTGATGGTGGAGTCAAACTGGAGATCATTTTAAGTAGGGCGGCAGTACATCACATTGTATTTCACTGTAATAAATACAGAGAGGAAACAACAGAGGCTGATAACAAGATGCATAGAAAAGAAGCCTCAGGGAGTTACTATCAACATCAACAGGAAGCACAGTTGCAGATTTTTTTTTAAAAAGGACAAGCTTAATAAATAAGTTTTAGAGTATATGGGAAATAATCTGATTCATTCTCCATCCTAACACAAAAGCATCAGTCAATTGTCAATCGTACTGAAGAGGGCGCTAATGCAACAGGCGTTGGATGTCAACGCACCTAAAGCTTACAGAAGAAAAAGAAGGAGAAGAAGAAGAAGAGAAAATGGCGCCAGTTTGTCTTGTTCGATTCAAAATGGCGACTGAATTCAGTGTTGGTTTACTAAACCTGGAAATTACATTCAAGAAGCGAAAACAATGACAAACAACGGAAAAAGGAATAAAAGCAAACGTACTGGAGAAAATTACAAAGGAAACAACTTATTTTATGGATTTCTCTCGACGATAACAAGTTAAAGGCCTAAAAACTTGGATGAGTCCACAAGTGTCCTTAACAGACGACAGAAAATGACGATACAAAGGTAAGAAATTCACATTTCTTTGAGTATGCTTCCTTTTTAATAACAGGAAACAGCTGTGATATTAGCATCTTAAATTCTTCCTACAGTTAGAATGTCGAGGGTTTGTGCTTTCTAAGGAGGTCCAGTTTGTCTAATTCAGAGAGGACTCAGCTGTACATTCACTCCCCGCCGGTGGGTTGTTGGTAGAGGTTTTTAAATTAATAAATAACAAAGTTGGTGAGTACATTTTGAGGTACTTGTACTTTATTGGTGTTTACGTTTTATGTTGTTTTTACTATTGCTCCACTAGTTATTTACCTGTTACTTTATAGATGCTAATTCTTAATACTATCAAAGGTGTTGAGTAAATAGCCTAAGTACATTTACTCAGGTACTAGTACTTGTACTTGTGAATATTCCAATTCATGCTACTTTTACTTTCACTCAGGTTAGTTCTTTTACTCCATTGCATTTATTTTTACTTTAGTTATTTTGCAGATGATATAGCTCATAAATGATGATAACTAACTTTATGTCAGTACACAAGTTTGTTAAAATCTGCACCACCTTTCCATCTGCTGTTTTTGTTTTTTTAAATGAATTTCTACTGTACTATTAATTTCTTTGCCCTATTTTTCACCTTTAAAAGTGGTTCTCTCCTTGAATCTGTACATCAATTAGACTTAACAAGACATTTTAGATTTCAGCAGAAACCCTATTTATGAATCTGGGCTAGACTGTAACAGAATCGAGCTCAGTTGTGTTCAAAATACTTTGTTTTTTATCAGTTACTCTGTTGAATTTATCACTGAAGTGGTCCTAAGCTTTGTGTACTTTTTAGACTTGTACATTTACATGAGTTTATGTCCTTGTTAACAAAGTTATTTATGCCCATTACTGTGGTGGATGCAGACATTAGCAATTTGCGACATATTAAGATCCGCAAAAGATGTTGCTAATGTGTGTTGACGTTGTCAGCTAATGTAAAAGCACACAAAGTTTGCCCTCCCAGATAAAATTTTTTTTAAGTAAAAGTGGAAAATTTCATTTCTGCTGGTTTAGTTTATTTAAGCTTCATGACAGATCTTTACTGATTTATTAAAAGCTGACAGAGTGTGGTATCAGCTAGTGAATAGCTTTGCTGCGTGTTGGTTGGTGACTTGGTGATACCTGCTATCTTGTCGTAGTCAGGGGTTTGGGAGTCAGAGCTGCTGCTCTCCTCCATCTCCTGCCTCCTCTGTCTCACTGCTCCGTCCAGCTCACTGAAATCAACTGGAAAGCTCTGCAGAAATCCAGACACTCAGTCAGTGTGTTAGCTAGTTGACTGCCAGATACTGTAGTTGTCTTCCATGTTTGTCAGGAGGATATATATAGCTCCTGAAGGGTTATGTTTTTCCTGAACTACTGTTAATCACCTTATACTAAGTTTTACTGCTTTCTATATGATTCGAATGCACACCTGATATAACAGATGGGTTTCCAATAGACCACAGTCTAATAATATAGACATGTACCAAGGGGTGTGCCATTCTTGCTGAGGTCACAACCAGCGGCAGTCCACTTTAGTCAGTTTTCTCCTATAGTGTGTGTCTCCAAGTAATTTTTCTGAAAAGCTGAAACATGTTTCTGAGGTTTTCAGTCCATATTGTGAGAAATAAAATATCCATAAATCAAATATTTTGTTAGCACTTTACTACTCACATTATTTAATAACTGTCACACAGCAGCAGGGTCAATATGTGCGTCTCCAAATTGAGAAAGGAGAGATGCACGTTTACATGGCAAACCAGCTAAGTAGCTGTGAAACAATGCTGTGCTCAGGATGATTGTTATATATGTATATACAATATCTACATCATAATATAATATTTTTGATTATTGATTACTGCCTCTAATATTACAGTTAATCTTTCATAATTTGTCTACCATTATTTGGAAAAGCGATGAGAGGCTGCCCTTATGTGCAACAACATGAAAGCAGCTTATTAACCATGATAGATAATTAAAAAAAAAAAAAACCCACAGCATATGTCCTGATCAGTCTTGTTACACGCCAGATAAAATCGAACACACCGATCAAGCAAGAGCTGCACATATAAATTTTTAATGCTGTTCTAATTTACTTTACACTGAATTGTTATAAGAGCTGTTTAAATGTGAGGCCACTTAGACTGTAGTAGGAGTAAACTATATGGGCCAGATATTAGTTCAGCAGAGTATGTATTGCTATTCACTGATGGGGTGTTTCACTGTGGTTTTGGTGTGTACAGTATGTGTTTGACCTACCAGAGGAAAACGAGATGACGGATGTGACCTCTGACTTCTGAAGCTGTTCTCAGCTGAAGAAGGGATGGGGCTGCTGCATGGACTCTTCTCCTGTGTATTTTATATCATATTATTATAGATGTTTCTAGCTCAAAATATCCCACACGTTTTATTTCACAAAAACCGGTTCATATCAGACTTTTTGATGCTAATCATAAATGAGTTGGACCACAAATAATGCAGTAAATCTTTTTGGGATTGAAATCGTCAATAGTTTGTATAAACTGTATGCACAGTAGTTTCATAAGGTTACAGTTACAATATATATATTTTATAGAACTCTAGAATTTAGGATTAATAAAATTTAGAGTTTAATGAGGATTTAAATCTTATTTGTATGAGTATAGTCCAATATCATTAAGCAAATATCCCAGATGGAAGTTCTGAAAAAGGACACAAAACGAATATAAACCTAGAGTTCAGCTCTGTTATCATGATGTGCCCTGATATCCTTGAGCTTGAAAAAGTTTGATAGGAGCCAGACATATAATAAATTCTAAAATTTTTATTGTAAAAATTTGAGTTTACAGATTTACTACATGTGGGAAGTCTGGCCTACCTCAAGGTGAAGACAGACAGACATTAAAATCTTGTAGGTGTTGTCTCTGGACAGGAAGGACACAAACATGTACTGCAAGAACAACAAACCAAGTTTCACAGTTTACAGCAACTTCAACATTTTTTATCTGAGAGCATGTTTAATGTTGTTCAGTGCTTGACGAGATGTGTTTAGATTCCTTTTCATGCCCACGTTGAAGTTATTTTATCAAATTCTGTGTCAATAAGATATTGAGACGAAATGAGTCTGCGCTCTCACCCTGTCATTTGCGGTGGCGATCACCAGAGCGTTTGGCACCAGGATGGCAGTTTTGGTCTTCTTGATGTGGGTGACGGACACCATTGGAATGGAGATCTGCGATGAACAAATACCAGGATAATAAACAGTTCAGCCCTGCAGGAACTAGTTTACTCTCTGTTGGTACAGTATCACTCATCCTGTGGGAAGTAGTGGTCATACTGTTATGTGAGCTGTGAACGCTTGCCATACAAGAAGAAGGGAAAGATTTTTTTTTTCTGTAGCATTGTGAATATAGACCATTATTAACTAGGACCATGACTACACATACACATCTTTTTATCGTCCTTGTTTTCTGCTGGTTTCTTCTGGTTTGGTAATGGATTAGTGCAGGTATATGTGAGAACTATCACTCAGCAAAACACAGACACTCTTTAAGACTGTGGAGTCTTTAGTTCGAGACTCTGAAGTAGAAACACGGTAGAAAGTCTCAGGAAACTTTACTTTTCTACAGAGATGTTAAAGCATCATTTTTTTGACACACACAGAAAACAATTTTTTTTTACAAGCCCCAGCTTGTTGTACCTTTGTGTCTTTGCCAAATACTTTGGAATGGAAACAGATCCAGTGGTCAGAGACAAACATACGTCCTTGGTATAGTATGTCTTTCTGCAGGGCACAGGTGTAACCTGACAAACAGATAAATTACTTCAGGTTACTGCAAAACACTTGATTTTTATTAAAAGATAGAAACTCCAAGTGTTAAGAGACAAATATTGAGAAATCCTGCAGTGACTAGATTTGTATTTCACATATTCTAAGATGTTTTACTCGTATAAAATGACCTGATCCGTTAAAACAAAAGACTTTTAAACAGAATGACTGAGGTTAAAGCTTCTATATGGTTACATGATTTACTCTCTTACATTTATTATAACCATTACATCTTTATCTAGTGTTTAACAACTCACAGGTATCAAATGTTCACCTATTATCTAATGCCTCATTCAGTATTTAAGGTGGAGTAGGTGGAAGACTTACTCTGCCTGAGCTGTTCCTCTTTGCTGATCTCCTGGAATATTTTATGGTACTGACAGTTGCTCTTGGAAAGCTGAAACACAGCACATGCACAGTTACAGTAGAATGCAGCAACATGCCCACACATGTAGTGCTGAGTGATGCTTGCAAATGCACGAGGAAAATGCATTCTTATGGTAAAGCGCACAATGTGAATATTAATTATTTTTCAGTAGCTGTGGAGCATGTAGACCGAGCAGGTGTGTTTCAGATGACCAGGTTTTATAGGACTGAAGCTGTAGATGGTTCAGTGCTGACTGAACTTGAAATTTAACATGAATTTGACATTTATTTAAGCACTTTGTAAGAATTGTTTGATTGAAAAGTGCTACACAGAATTGAAGAAGTAAGCTGAGTAACAACTGTGTTGTATGTCCACAACTACAACTCCCAGTGTGCATTTCAGTAAGAAACGTCCAGTCACAAAGGTTGAAATCCTATTGTGTGTGTCACTAACAGTGAGATGCAGCTATACACCTGATAAAAGCTGTAACAACACTGACATGTCCTGAATTCACTTTAGCAACAGCAGATCTCACTCATGGGAGTAAAAGGTCTAAATTAAACTTCATATGACCTTACTTCATTTATTGGGGCTAGAGTATGTTAATGGACATTATGATTTAGAGATGTGAGATTTAACCAAATGGATTCATTGTTGTCTGCAATTCAATGATACAAGAGAAATAAAGAAAAAATGGAGATAAAGAGGAACAAACAGGATTGAGAAGTTTAATTTCTTGTCATTGTTGCCAATGTAAACTTTATTCAGAAGAAATAGTCGTTATTAAAACTGCTGACAATCTGATCTGCGGAAAATGACCTCTCCTGATACCCAACCACCAACCTCACTGGATGATAGCGTGATATTTATACGCACTTTAGTAGTATTTATTCATATTTAAGCAGGCAGAAAAATTGCCTTGGGCCTGACAAAAGCTGGATCCGGCCCTGGTGACGGAGTTCAAGAGGATGTCACCTAATGATCCAGTGCCTTGGTGTTAGTCATAAAACATATTAATTCACAGAGATGTAGTTTGCTCCACGTGGCAGCTACTTCTCAGACTAGAAGGCTGAACCTTGTCATGCTGACAGTGTCAGTTATCATCAGTAACATAATGATGCTGGGAAAAAAGAGTCAGCTAAAACTATATGTGACTATTACTCAGCTGGGAAGAACAGTCATATTTATTTTCCCATGATGTAATGTTTACAGGTGTAATACAGGATCTTATCAGGGTTAACCTAATGAATGCTCACCTGGCTGTAGTGAGACTTCTTCCTGCTGTCTATCTTGGAGTCTGAATCTGTCTTAACCTGAGTCAGCAGCGAGTGGTCAAAGGTCTTTGACCTGCAGGAAAAAGTAATCAATGCAGTGCGGAGGAATTTATCTTATTAAATAGCTGATACAACATATATCATGTCTTACATGACTGTCTTATATAGTTATTACAGTTTTCTGTATATTTTTGTAAACCTACTAAAGGTGAGACTTGCTACTTTAATGTAGTTTTCTCTATTTTAATTCTAATTAAAATTAAGCGCAGAGCCTGAAGAAACAAAAATGTGTCTTAAAAACCGATGTTAAAAAGTTATTCTGTTGTTTACCGGACTAAGGCTGGTTTCCTCCTGCCCAAGAGCTCCTGTTGCTCCAGCTCTGCTCCCTGCAGAAGCTCACTCACTGTCCTCGTGTATCTCTGACAGTCCTCAGCCAGGTTGTCTACATCTGAACTACAGCCAGGAAGAAAACAACTGTTAATTTACCTGCTCACATCAGCCCGCAGCAACTCAGAAAGAGCAGAATGGGAGCTGAGATCAATCCAGTCTGTCCAGTCCGATTAATTAAAAAGGCCGAAGATCGACCCACTAGTTAGGCCTCCCATTGTTTAGTCTAAACATTAATGATAATTAATGATCCACAATAGTATAGTGAAATGCATGCAAGCAGTGGTGGTAAGTAACTAAGTACATTTACTCAATTACTGTACAGTATTTAAGTAAATGTATTTCACTATGTACAGTCATGAGAATCTGTTTTATTAGTGGGAATGCATAATAACAATGTTTCTTGGTGTTGGCTTCCTCAATACAGTGTTGAAACAGCAAAATAATATAAATCAAAATATACAAAGGGCAAAATGGACATTTAAAGACTTTGAGACTAATTACAATTACAGTTATGATCGTGAAATTAAAAACAATTTTAAATTTAAAAAAAATGTCATTAGTGCAACATGTATTATCACATTAGCAGCTGTTAATCATGTCGTATAGGACTGAATGTAAACATGTAATATACAGATGAAATGAGGGAAAAATAACAGTGGAGTAACAGTAGATGCAGCAGTGGAGGGGAATCCAGTGTGTGGGGTCTGGTTAGAGCTGTTTATAATGAATTATTTATATATATATATATGTGGTTTTTGAAGTTGGTTTGTCCTTGGATCTGAACACAATTTAAACTTAATAAGTCCTACACATTTATGAGGCACATGTGGAACAGATCTGGGCTGGACTCAAACACTCATGTTATCAACAGCGTTATATGCAGTAATGTAAAATACTTTATCAGTAACTCAGTTGGATTGATGCTCAGAGAAATTACTTTCTTAATGAAGTTCTTGTGAATGTTGTGAACACCTTTCTCAGTCAATACATGTCTGTGATAGACTGTCGACCTGTCCAGGTTGTACCCTGCCTTTCGGCCAAAGACAGCCGGCTTCAGGTCCAGACTTAGTTGCCAGCTCTTCCAATTTTCCTGTGAGACTCCTGTTTTTCACCCCCCCCTCTCACGATTTCCTCCCGCAGCCAAAATTCTTCTACATTTCTCTTGGTTTATAACAAAATTTCACACCTTCTTTGCATGCCTGTTAGCACTGTGTATACCTCCTCCTTATTTTCCTTGTTTTAAAGTCGCCACAATGCAGGAAACAATGCTCCTCAAACCCCCACTTTGGTTTTCAAATCCTCCATATTTTCTAGGTCTCATAGTTAACATGTATGTGTCCAGCACCTCAGCAACCATTAAGAGAATAAGCAACATAGAGGATGGATGGACAGATGATAGATTTTAGATAATCTACTTGATGTGTTATTTCTACTTGTTGTGGAGTACTTTTTTCTGGGAAGTATCGTACTGCACTTTTGTGTATTCTCAGTTCCTCTGCAGGCAGTTCCTTTTTTACTATTCAAAAACAGTTGAGTCGTCAGCTAAGAAGGCTGATTTATGTTTCTCTGTCAAATCTACACCATAAGTATTATGTAAGTACGAACCTACATGATACTCGATGACGTACATCTCCCCAGAAATGTAACTACATGTTGCAGAAACAACTATGATTGGTCCACTTGCTAGTGTTGCAGTGGTTCAGTGGTTGTAAAGACCATCTCCTCCGACGTCTTTTATCTTTTATGTGTATAACTGTTGTTCATCACCTCCAACACGATCTGCTCTGTTTGTGCTCCACCAGAGAAAACACAAAACACAAGAAGCTCCAGACAGCGTAGAATCTGCATAGATCCGACGCAGATACATGAATGAAAGGAAACGATCACACTGTGGCTTAATTAGTTGATATTGGCAAATAGGGCTGTGCCATATCGTATTGTCCATGATGTATTGTGATAATTCCTAATCCATGATAAGAATTTGTCATATTGCGATAATGACAATATATGATGATGATGTGTTTCCGTACATGCCATTACACAGGCAAGTCACATGGATCACAGATACTAATGTGAAGGAAATATCCCTACTATTCTATTTTTAGCTGCTCAGTTTAGTTTAGTATTTCTTAAAGTTTAGGCTTATTATTTCTTTATCACAGATTTTCTTTGCTCAGCTCTAAAAACTGCACGCTGAAGTCACTTGTAGCCAAAGAAATATTGTGTAAGTTAACTATTTATTGATATTGTCACTTACATTGTTACCAGAAAAATATTGTTATATAATTTAAAATCTATATTGACCCACACCATTGGCAAAATAAACAATGCACAACATCTTGTTCACATTTCAACTAAGGGTGAAACGATTAAATAGTTAAAAAATAGTTAAATAGTTAAAATACTTTCCATGGATGTAGTTAAGTTACTGTGTGTGTACATACTACAGTATTCCTTTCTTCTACATCTTTAATTTATGTCTTGTATACAAAATTATAAATGTTTGGCTCTTTCTCCGTTACATGACTTTTGTTCAGAGCACTCTGTAAAGTCATTTTGAAAATATCTTTGATAATAAATTTTACTGTAATCTTACGTTTCAGTAGTTGTCATTCTCTGTGAACGCCACAACTCAGTTGAACGCCGTACCAGACGACTGAAAAGAGCTGCAGTTCTATCAGTTGCTTTAAACCCAAATTGTGAACTGCCAAGAAACTGCAGATAACAGCTTTAAGATAACTGTGGTATCATACACCAAATGGTAACTTACAAATGAAATAAATGTCTCTGGCATTTCTGTACTTATTTCTGTGCTTTACCAGTCAGTAAACTGCATTCACAGATAAGAAGTAATATAATTTATGATAAGTGGAGTTATATCTATTTATCTAGCTACAACTAAGAGTTATTTTCTTTATGTACAGACAAAAGAACCCAAGGTGACACTGTGACAGCTGCCACCAGTCCAGCATTCATATACAAACACTTTATAATGATATATAACAAAAATAAGCAGCACTTTCTCAAACTTGACAAGCTTGTATTACTATTACATCCAATCTTTCAGCTGCTACTCATGCCATACTAATACTAATATTTATAGTATATTATAGTATTGTAGACACTGTGCAGTCACAAACTCACTGATAATCCCTCTCGTCACGCTTTACAGTTCCTCTGTTACATTTCCTGGCATCCTCCTGGGACGTCTGCTGGTTCATACATTGTTCTGTCATCATGCTCCACACTCTTCACCAACCGAGCTCCCGGTCGTCCTGCTGCTCTACCTGCTGCCGTGATAACCGAGACGTGATCTGACCCTGCAGCCTGATCTGCAGCTCCTTCACCTGCCTGTGGGAGTGTCTGCTGGGCCTCTTAGTCTCACATGTCACAGCCAATCAGCCTGCAGGACGGGGTGGTGTGTACTTCTGTGTGTGTGAGAGTGTGCATTTAAACCTTTGATCAGTGGCACTTAACCCAGCTTTGTGTGGAGAGTAAAGTTCCTGTTTTGCTCTTGTTTGTTGCTTTTATACTTTTAAAATCTTGTCTTATTCTGTCCTGTTCTGCTCACATGAGTCTGGACAGACAGACATGTTGAGATATTTAGTGTCAGTGGGCTCAGTTTACACAGGAACAAAACTTTTTTTCCTCTTGTTTACCTTTCATTGCCGCTCAAACAGGATTATACCTGATCAGTTTTCCCTGTAAAAATACAAAACTGTACTGTGTATATATTTTTACACTATAGATTCATGCAGCACAGGGGAGAAAACCCCTGATGTATTATTTCACACTGACTGATTAAAGACAATAACTGAAGCTTATTTTACATTGGACTAGAGAATGTGAGGTGCTTCAGGTTTGTATTTGGAAGAAGTCACCAGATTCCCTTCAAAAAACTAGCAATTTCACTTTGCCTTGCTTGTGAAAGATATATTTTTGTAAAGTAACGTATTCTGAATTGCTGGTAATTTGTGGTATGTTTGCAACACAGGTTTCAGTTACCTCAGGAGGCGTAATTTAATTCTTTTTCATTTTTCAAACAGAGCTGCTAACAATTGTTAAAATAGTTAATATTATTTTTAACAAGCAGATTGTCCTAACAGTTACTCAAACAGATAAAAAAACAATTCTGTGGGATTTTTGAGCCCACTCACTTTCTCTGGCAGGCATTCTTGATCATTTTCTGTATCCTTCAGCCTCCAAATGTGTCCAGGTGGCTGTTGGTGCACATAATTACTGCCCATTAATAATAATGTTTAGTCTCATTATTCTCTTTGGAGCAAACAGGCAGGATGAAACAAAAACTGCTTTTAACTGTGTGAAAATGAGTGAGTGAGTTTTGCCTGCAGATGTTTAGTTCCTGTGTAAACACAGAATGAGGATATATGATCCAGATCTTATGCTGCTTCTGTGTGTCGGCGTGTGTGTTTGTGTGTGTGTTATCTGAGCTGTCTGCTGTCCGATATCTGTCCCACAATGACAGTCAACAAACACGTTTTAAAGTCTCTGTCGCTCAGTACATCGATCTCTCATTTCTCTTCCTACTGTTGAACAGCTGCACACTGCTACAGGGTTTTGGTACCTTGTTTAAGGACTTCTGAACATGTGGCTACGAGGAACCAGGAGTCGAACCACTGACTCTGAGATACATAGATGACTGCTCTACCAACTGAGCCACTGCCACCCACGTTCTATTAAAAAACGGCTGTTTCCAGCCATAATAGTCATTTATGTTAACAGTGACTACACTGTGTTTCTGATCAGTATGAGGTTATAAAATCTAAGTGACCCTAAACTTTTGAACGGTAGTGTTCATGCATCTATAAACAACACATTATCTAGTGCACATGTGTGGAACGTGTATATATCCCCAGCTGGTGTGTGTGTGTGCGCGCGTGCGTGCGTGCGTGCGTGTGTGTGCGCGGATCTGGCAGGAGGCAAATGGATAAGTATGAATTGGCCTTAAATCAGGATGGCTACACCTGGCTACATCTGTGAAGCTCACCGATTAACACATTTTATCTCTTTATATAAGAATTTTGTGCTGAAGCTGACTGCAGCAATAATTTTGGACCATTCCTTTATCTTAGCTATTAAAGTCCCTCAAAGAGTCATTTGAAGAAGAGGCAATACAAAATTGTCTTGGTGTTATTGTTTGCTGCACGAGTTCTCTAGTATTTGTTGTTTCATGTCAGTTTCTTTGCTGACAGACTGTCAAGTCTGCTTTAGTGATTATACACACACAAAGACACACATACCCTGCACTTTGAAACACAAACAGTGCTGAATTGTTTGTCAAATCTTTTTTCTCTCTGATCTTTTATTTTGTTTCACTTTCAGCTTGCTGTTTCACCATTTTTCAGTTTTTTCATTCCTTCCATAAATTATTTTTTGTATGTTTTTTTTCTATTCTTTTTGCTCGCTTTGTAGATCGCTAAGCTGATAAATGCTACTGGATGCTAAAACGAACATAGATCAATTATTTTGATCCAACTGCTTTGGAAATGAAGTTGAACTTTGACATGTTTTAGTTTGGACTGATTCGTTGCTGCCCACTGCTCCCCCCAAGGGGGATGGGTTAAATTCAGAAGTCAAATTTCGTTGTAACATGTAAATGTGATCAGTGACAATAAAGCTGATTATCATTATCATATAGTTGGACAATAATCGTTGTTGTCTCTTGCATGTTGTGATGTGTAAACAGAGACCAGATGCCCTTTGAAATGCAAATATAAACTGTATGAACTGCAGCTCAGGATTTGGTGCTAAAACATGAAATATCAACATTTGACTGTTTAATTTAACTTCCACTTTTAAATGAACATGCTATATTACAGTACATTTCTGGAGTTCCCCAATGAAGGACCCGGTGGGCTGGACTGTGGATGCATAGAAGACCACACTGACTAGTTACGCTTAAACACATTGAAGAGGAATCTACTCTTATAACTTGAGATCAGCCAACTATACACTACATCTTAGACCCAAGAAGACCCGGAAGATTCAAGATTCTTTATTTGTCACATACATAGTTATACAGTGTACAACACGCAGTGAAATGTATCCTGAGCCGTC
>JAUMHL010000030.1:24937338-24954912 GCA_032362345.1 Sandelia bainsii
GTTAGCCAGCAGGATACTAGGCAGTGGGGTGCGATGGGCTTCCCGTCTCAGTCTGTTGCGGACTCCGCCGCGTGTCCTCTGGCGTTTCTTTGTTCTACGCCGTGGGCGAGCGTCTCGTCCATTGTTGTCCACTGTTCTCTGAGAGTTAGACCACAGGAATCTCCCAAGAACAGGAACCAGTCACCATCACAATAGCAGACATACAACAGCAGATCAAGAACAAGAAGAGCTGGACAGTGCCCTGTCGAGACTTGCTCCACACTTACTGGTGAAAGAACCTAACATCAGTGCACCAGTGCCTAGCAGCACAGGTGAACCAGCAGCTACAGCAGGCTTGCTGTGACAAGAAAGGACTAATAATCATGAAAGACCCCCACAAGTGAACATCACCAATCAACTGCTGAACAATTACCTGCCTCTCCAAAACATGGAAGGTCGTATCAGGCATCATGGCTGCCAAGCTACAGGTCCACATTAATCAGCACATGAGCACAGCTCAGGAGGGCATTGACGACAACACCAGGGTCTAAAAGTTCCGGTTGATGATAGACAGAACAGTCACCAGTGACTCAAGATCCAGACAGACCAACTTGAGTACACTCTGGATCAACTACAAGAAAGCGTATGACTCAATGTCACACACAGATCTGGGAAGGCCGGGCGCTATACTCAGCAGGACATTAGGAACCTTCCCCAAGACTTGTGGAGAACTGTGGAAAAAACAATGCTGAAAGGAAACTCTGAACCAATCGCATAAGTGGTTGTCAGCTGGGGCATATACCAAGGTCAGAGCAGAGCTATTGTACTGCAGAGCTATATTGTACTGGATAACTTTCAGCTAGTTGTACATAGTAAGCGGAGTCCAAGTATAAATATTTCAGTCAGGTTGTTGAATTTGAATACTCTTGGATACTGTAATGTCCAAATCTTGGGGCAGAGTGCAAAACTTCAGTTGACACGTGTTATCCTATTGAAGCAGATCACACTGAATCCTTGTCTTAGGTGAAAACAAAAAATATTTATTTTCCACTTCTCCAAAAAATGTACAGACAAAAGGATAAAGAACAAAAATATTTCCACAGAATATCTAGTATCCACAATATGGTCCACACACAGCTCACTTCTTGACACGGTCAGAAAACTGTGTAGCTCCACTCTGCTCCTCCCACCTTACTCTCCCGTATGTATCCGGAGAAATTTAGCAGTCATTGTAAAAAGGTTACTTTATCCTATTCAAAAGAATTACAAAATGACCGTAAGCTTGAATCAGTATAAATACAGTGATACAGTGTTAAAGTAACTAAAACATATTAATAAATTACGTAAATATAAGAACATAGAACACAGAATGCAAATTCTACGTATATTAATAACCACAATTAAACTTGGCTCCCACAGATACATCCTAGCATTGTAGTTTTCTGCTTTTGTTTCCCATTAAGTACCTTTAAAACCACTAAAAACATTTTAAAGCTACTTAACACAAATGTACAAATTTGGTCCAGGTTTTTTTGACATGTTCTGCAGAAATCTAAAATGTTTAAGGTAAAACACAAAATTAGTAGCATCAAAATATACTTACAGTACCAAACGTATGAGTTCACTGTACCCAGAGTGGCCGATTTCGGAATGATATATGTTTAAACTTCACTAATGTTGTGTATTTTGTGACCGTTAATGCATAATAATATATCAGCATCTATTCCTTATATTTTTATTAAGAATCTACATCTGCCAGGTAACTAAAGCTTTCAGGTTACTGTAATGGAGTAAAAAGTACCACAATATGGAAAAACTGGGAATCCTCAAAACTTTATTTAAGTGCAGTACTTCATTAAGTTATTCTCCACCACTGCAAGTTTATATCATACTGATTTATCTGACTCTGAATCCAAATAGTCTGTATGGAAAATAAAGTCAAACTTCTTCTCCCTTTACATTGATTACAGACCTTCAGTAAATCATTGTAGGATTATCACTAAAAATGTCTTTCTTCTTGTATGATGGTGGGAAAATAGCGAGCAGACAGATGTTACCCAGTTATCATTCCAAGAGTCCAAAAAGGAGCAACTGAGGTGCATCCGTCCATTAAATTCTGTCCAATCCAATCAGTCACACCTGAGCTGATGTTTGAATAAGAACCAAGTCGCGGTGCGTTTTCTTTTCTTTTCTTTATTATTTTTTGAGGAGTCAGATTATTTTCTCCACAAATACATGTTTTACTTCTTTTTTACTAGGTTTTTATGCGCTCGTTCGTGTGCACGTAAAATAAAAACACTGCTGTCATTAGAATATTATTATTATTATTCGAGAGAATAAATGAGATATATTAGGATAAACATTATTGATATATAAAAATAGGAATATATTGTCTGTGTTGTTTTATTTTACTTTTTGTGTTATTACCACATTAACCTACAACGTGACCATATGTGTGTTTTTTATTATAAGCGGGACCTACGTATCGCTGTGTGTGTGTGTCAGAGATGCTCAGCTGTCATTCAGCCTGTGTTACAGTTTGTGAAGGACCAGGCCTGATCCAGCAGCCTATAACAGACCTGGATGTGTCCACCTACTGCTCGGTTCTCTCTCGCACACTGCGGCGGGCTAACAATGACTTGAATGCTGATTATTGTGGAGATCGACAAAGGAGACAAGGAAAGGAGGAGATGAACCGTTTCCTGAGAGCTGGGGAGAACGGAGGGCTGCTGACGGACTGCAGGGAGCTGTCACCCAGCCACACCGCCTCCTCCTCCTCTTCCTCTTCCTCCTCTATCTCCATCACCTCCTCCTCCTCCAGCGCCGCTGGCTCAGCCGATATACACGCGGCCCTGCCCTCGCTCCAGACCCGGGGACCTGGCGGCGGCGGTGGCGGCAGCGGCGCGTCGGAGCTGAGGAGATCCGCGCTTAAACGCGGCCGAGCCGGCCGGGAGGGACGAGAGGAACCGGAGGCGCCGGCGGATCACTCAGCGGCTGCCGCTTCGGTGCGCGGCGGCGGTGGAGAGGTGTGCCAGGGGGTCAACAAGCAGCAGCGTCGGGAGGCTCAAGGACGCCGCGTCGCTGGAGAAGGTCTGGAGATGATTTCAGCGGTCAGCAGAGACGCGGACGTCAACGGCATCAGCGGCGGCGGGAGCGGCAACAACAATAACAACAACAACGGCGTCTCAGAAGTGACCACGGCCTCTCCTTCTGCGACATGCGCCAAAGGCAAGGAGGAGAGGAAGGGGAAGAACGTGATCCGGGGCTGGAAGAGGGAGAGAGACAGGGAGAGGGACGCCGCCGCCGCACCTCCCGCTCCTCCTGTCCGGACGAGGAAGGAGAAGCCCGGCGAGGGCTCGTCTCCTCCTCCCTCCGTCTTCCTCCCGTCGTCCGCCCTGACCGAGCATCATCTGTGCCGTGACGGCCCCGGACACTGCCGCTGCGCCGCGCCGGACTCCAGGATCATGGGAGATAATAACAACGTCAACAATAACAACAATAGCGGGAGTAACGGCGGCGCCAATAAAAACGCGCTGGATTGTGGAGTCAAAAGCGGCGGCGGTGACGCTATTGTTATCAGGCGGCAGCATGACGACACGCCGGCCGCCAAGAAACACAGAGGAGCCGAGAAGGTAAGCAGCTTTTATTGTCTGGAAGCCAATAATACAACACACCCACAGCAAGAGAAGGCACACGGGAGATACTCTGTCTGATACAGCGACATTATTATTTCATGTTAACACTGCTCTAAAAAGAAAAACTAAATAATCTTGATATTCGGCGTGCACAACAGTCTGTCAGATGCAGGTGTGAAAGCCACAAAGAAGCCTGTACAGCAGCAGACACACAGCAGGAATGTTTAAATGGATGGAGGGATGACTGCCTGCCACATGATATTTATTTCTTATTGTTGTTGCCCAGCTGGTGTCATTGTCCCAGTGTGTCTGTCTCAGTGCCTCCTAATATTTACCATGCTCATGTACAGAGGAGATTTGTGGTGTGTTTTTTTTTTTTTTTTTTCTTCCCCTTTTGCGGGGAGAGTGAAGGAGTAGGAGAAGGAAGACAACAGCAGTGTGTCCTCCATCTCCAGCTTCCTCCTCCTCCTCCTTTTGGAAACCTTAAATCCAGTCCTCCTTGTTTTTGCTTTAAATTAGTGGATAAAGAAACTGGGTCTATTTACATGTGCATTACCAGCTCAACAAAGGATGAAGCTCCTGCGTAAATCTTCCTTTTTGTTGCGTGTGCGGGCTTTGTTTGTTTGATTTAATTTGGGAAAAGACCCATGATGTCAAAATTAATCAGGTTTTAGAGCGTGGCTCAAAATGTTTAAAAAAAAAACAGACTTCAATGCTGCAGGGTGACAGGTTGGACTGCTGAGGTTTAATGAGCCTATCTGAGGTCCAGTTTCTAGTCATTTGAGGGAACAACAGGGATGCTGCCAATTATTTTTGGTTTTAAATAACTCATCCTGCAGGAGAGACAAAGATGGAGGATGATGGAGGGATGGGTGGAGAGGTCAGGTGTGGAAAGAGATGTTTGATAGAGAGGGAGGAATTGGACGTGACAGCAGAGGACACAGATTGAATGAGTCTGAAAGACACAGCAATAAAAAGAAGCAGATGGTGGATGTCCAGAAGGAGTCTTTTTCTTTTTTCTTTTTTGGAGGATGTGGGATTAGACGAGGTAGGAAAAACCGAAGCATCCTCCCTGCTGCTGGCAGATGCAGCTGACAGGAGGAACGCTGGTCTGACCCGGCTGCTTTGTTTGTTTGTTGATCTGAAGGATTCCCGTTTGGTGGTGAAACACACACTCACCCTGGGCTAAGTGGTGACTGTAATTCACTCCCTGTCAACAGTAATCTTGGCTCCATTGAAGAGTTTAAGTGTCCCATGATGGTTGTAGTGGAGCTCCAGAGGCTTTTTATTCCCTGAAACACTGAGGACTGAGATTAATTTTGGCAATAAAATGGAGATATTTAAAGGTAACTGACTGAATATTGGCACAAGCATCCATGACCGGTGAACATGAATCAGAATTGGTCTATTCCAAATTTCAGAGGTACTTCGGGCGGGCCTCGCTAGCTTTTGGGCACTTGGTTGAAACATGTCTAACACAGCATTTTGACTTAAGGGTTCAGAACAGAAACCTGAAGTTGAATATTTGGCCTGATTCCAGGTTCTCTTTAGTTATTTCTTTGTCAGATAGGTCCTCTGATTGACTGAGGTTTAGAAAAATTGAGACTCTGTTTTAATAAATGCTTGTGTTTAGACAGCACATTATGCTAATGAAAGAAGGGTTTAATAGAAACATATTCTTTGTTGACTTTTGCAACACATAATATCAGAAACTCATGAGCAAAGGGGACTTGCTAAAGACATACAGTACAGTCAGATACTCTGGAGAAAGCTAGCGAGTAATCTTTGAGTTTCAGCTTTTCTATTAGAAATAAAAAAAAAAAGAAGCATGTTTGTGTTGCTTAAAGTAAGATACTGAAAAATGTACTGTTATTAGACCTCACCAGCCTTATCTGACAAGCTTGTAAGGTTATTATTATTATGGTTCATCTACAGCATCCAGAGAACAAAATCTACTGAAGCAAACAGAAAGAACCCAAAGGAAAAGGATCAGATGTTCAGAGAGTAGAGTTCCATGTTTTTGTTTTGAGACTTCCCTCCTTAAAATAGGCTTGATAGTATAAGTCGTTTGTACTAGCTGAATGATGCGACGTTGCGACATTGTATTTAGACCCACAAACCTCTGTAGGGATAAGGTTATGGTGGATGGTTACTTTCCAACAGGAGCCCAGAATTACAGTCTGGTGTGAAACAACTTTCTATTGTTATTGTAACAGTAAGGACGTTAACGCTTGTGCCGTGATGTTAAGAATTATTTTAAACCATATCACAACAAAGATGACATTTTTATTAAAGCTAATCGTGTGTATTTTGTTCCTAAATCTAACCCATATCTCTTTGTGCCTAAACCCAACCAAACCAGTAAGTTTGCACAGTTGTAATCCAGTGGTTTTGACTGTTAGGAAATTGTGTAAAGATAGCTGCCACTTTGGTGCCATTGTAAGAGAAAACAGTTGCTGTTTTACTGCCGACAAGATGCAATTTCAGCACATTTTTATTTCGTCAGTAAAATGTTAGCAAAGATTAAAAACTCAACATCTGAAGTTTCCTGTGGCCAAGTTGATAGAAATTGTTCATTTTGTCCAATTAGTCCAAAATGTAAAGATTTATTTTGCTATCGCAGAAGACTAAAAGTACCATCAAATACTGACACTTGAAAAGCTTGAAACAGTCAGTTTTAGGTATTCTGCATAGAAAATTACTTAAATTATTACCTGTCTATCCTGATATTGGATATTGATTTTCTACTAATCCGTTCAGCTCTAGGCAGCTAGTACACTTGATCAAGGTTAGGTGTTTCAGTTAAATGCACTAACAAGTAGATGCTGCTGGGATTTGAACCCAGCATCTCCTATTTGCCAGACAGGTGCTTCAACCAACTAAGCCACAGCACCATTAACTTTGTTAAAGAAAATGCATAGTCCAAGCATATTTCTTAGTTGTCCTCTAATACATTTTGTCACAGCAGGAATGAGCTGTAACATTAATGACGATGGATCTAATTAGATATTATTAGTGTAATTATATAGTGTTTGACAAATCAAAAATTGAAAAGTCGACGTTTGCTAAGGAGCCTTTTAAAGGGAAGCTGTATAGATGATTGACGGTTAGCTCCTCAGGTTAGACATCAACATGAACCTTTCCTACACCTGGCTGGATCAATGCACCACTCACTGTGCTGTCATCACGGTATCTGCATTTTCATGGAGATAAAAATACATGACAGCTGGTCTAGCAATGCCACATTTCTTTTTACTAAAACCTGTGCACCTGCTTTGAGGCCTTCTGTCCCTGACATCTCACAGTCTGAGCTTTTGAAGTCTGTGCTGGAGTTCAGTTGCATGTCTTTAATTATCCTTGAGTCAAACAGTTTAACTGCAGTTTCCAAATTATAGTTGCACCATTTGCTAGCACTGAAATTAATCAGATTGAACTCAATGAAGTTAAATTTTGAGAATTAATGTAAGATTTTATGATGCATTTAATTTAAATTGAATCGAAATTGGATTAGTTACACCCATGCTGACAAGAACAACTGTGGAAGAGCGAAGTACACAGAGTTGCTGTGTAGCTGTATAAAGCTTAGATATTGCAGAAAGTTTTGTAATTACATTCATGGTATCATTACAGTTATGAACTGTTACCTTAGTCCTCGAAACTTAAAATGTGATTGTGTTTTATTTGCAAGAGATGTGCAGTATCAAATAATAACATTCCTGCAATCCTGGTGATGAAATTTTCTACTTTTCTAATATGTCATTTTATTGATTAGTCTGTATCAGAGCAGCTACTTTCCTCTTGTTCCTTGAAATATCTTTTTACTAGCTTTTAATAGTATTGTGACCAAGTATTGCAATACGATAGTAAGTAAAGTGACCATATCTTAGATTTTACGCCTTTAAAAATTAAGACTTTATGTGCAAACTTTACATAAAAAAGTAAAGAGTTGTAGCAGAAGCAGCATTTTAGTGTGTGGCGTGGAAGCGTTAAGATGCTCAGGGATCATTATCCGTACCTTGGAAGCTCTCCGTCTTTACCATAAAATGGTCTTAAAATGTCAATAATATTGTTTATTGCACTTATATCTGGGACAATAAAGCTGATTATCCTTATCCAATATATTGTCCATATCATGACAGGCCTATGGACGGATGCATCAGTTTTAATGAATTTTCATTTTCCTGCAGAATAAAAGACTCTATTACTCCATTAATTCTAATATTTTAGGGGTTACAGCATAACTCGTCATATTATGTTGGTGTTAGTAAAAAATATTATCAGGAAATATGCTTTGTTTGGTGTCTTTACCACGTTCACCTTAATGTTAATGTTAATCATCTTCATAGCAAGTTAACACACTAACATTTGCTAAGTAGCACTAAACAAAAAAAGGTTGTTCGGTCATTAACCAAAGTATTCACAAATTAAAACTTTTACCCAATAATGCCAGTAGATAACGGGCACGTCAATACATTTCATAATTGATATGTTCGACGTGCTGCCCAGTGCTCGTGGTAGTAATCGATTGCAGTTTAGTATAGAAACATGATTTCAGGAGACGGGCCTGGAATGTCCCAAAATCTCATGACAATTTATCCAACAGTGGTTGATAATTTTTACCACAAATGTCAACTGGATGGTGTCACTAGAGAGACATTCAGAGCTGGGAACCTGTATTTCATTCTGGATCAAAGTGGTGAAGTGATCTACTCACAGTGTCAGCACAGCCATCCTGTAAGCCTGATTTAAAAAAAAAAAAAACAACTAAAAAAACTAACATTTGAAACCTTCTATTGCAGGTGAGATTATTGAGCTACCTTAAAAAAATCTGATCCAGCCTCATTGACAGAAATAAAAGCAGTTCTGCTGCTGCTGCTGAGGCTCAGACTGTCATCTGCATGACAATAAGATCCACTTGAGTTTGTCTGTGAATGACAGCGGCTGCTCTGCTATCACTATCTGTCAGCCTGGATCCCTGCAGGCTGAATGACGATGAAAACACAGCTTCTGTTGGATTTGCTTTATCTTGAAAACCGATCGCCTCACGCGGGTGTTAACATGCCCGTCAATATCAGCTTTTTCTTATTTTATTGTACGGAAACATCACATCCTGTTCACTGTAACTGAGGTGAGCTCGACTGATGGCTCAGCTGAGATGTTGTGAAGGCAGACGCTCGCGAATTGTCCCTTTTACCTGGTGGGTTTTAACACGTTTGCACAGTCTCGGTTTCCATGGCGATGTTGAAAGTGTTTGGTTTGTTCAGGGAGAGTTGTGATTGGGGTGTGATGCTGCATGTAAACATTTGATCCCAAGCGAATGGGATCCAGTAGGATGGAAAGTAGGACTCAGCGATGTGGCCATAAATATTATCAAAAATTAGTTTTTTTAAATTGTTATTGATAATTATTAACATGCACTGTACATTTAATATCATTAATGAGGAAGGAAATGCATTCTGTGTGTTTTAGACCTCAAGAATGCTCACAATGTGTTCACGTGGATGTATATGCAGGAGGTACACAAGTTTTATGTGCACAGAAATTTGGCATAAGCAGGAGTCATTATTGACAGCAGATTCAGGTGCACTGACCAGTGCTGTGCAGCCACATTAAAAATAACATGATGACAATGCGTTCGGTTTCGAATAGACTATATGAATCTCTGTATTATTTTTTTCTACCTTAAGAACTATTAATGATTATGAATAATTTTTGAGCCCCTAAACTTGATGTTATTGCTTCTGCGGGAAGATGGTTGATTCTTACATTTTTTACAGATGGAGTAGCCGTGTAACAATTCCAAAGAATAATCTCATGAAGAGCGTGAAAAGAGCGTGAAACGTGCGTTAAAGCAGAATGTAAATCCCTCATTTTGTAGCTTGTCTTTCAGCCGTATATTCACACTCTCTCCTGTCGGGCTCTTGGATGCAGTCGAAATTATTTTTGCTGCCAGTTTGAATTTGTGAGTTCATCATCTGTGACAGTGGCAATTTCTGGCTGCTTAACAGATGATTGGGTTGTGGTTTGTGTCTGCAGTAAAGATGTCTGGAGATGCTTTAGACATGAATGTACAGTACTTCATGGCAGCAAAGTGCGTTACAGCAGCTGTCAGAACCTGCTGCAGGTTAAAACTGCACTAATAAAGCAATTTTAGAGCCGACTAACTCTAAAAGACACTGAGATAAAGGCACAAACAACATGTTCATTCAAGATTCAGTGAGCTTTATTGTCATTCCACAATATGCACAGACATGCAGTGGACTGAAATGTTCTTTCTTCAGGCCCACAGGGTCACATAAAACACACATAGCTAAAAAACAAACATATTTAGAACATGATGATATCATATTGTATCTCAATCAAAATGAGATTGAACAGGGAAAATAAAATTGAAAAGGTAGTATATGCCAGATTAATGAAAAGGTTATCTTTTCCTAATCTATATTATTCCTGCAGAAATGTCTCATCAACATTCTTTCAGGCATAAGGGTTGGTTTATAGTAAGGTAGGATTATCTTCTTACACATTGTAAAGCTACAGTAAGGATTTTTTTGTTTGTTTTTTTTCCAATTATTTTTTAGCACAAATATGTTCCAAAACTGATCTGAATATAGAGACGTGTTGTTAATTCCTTTCGTGGAAGTGGAAGGTTTGGGAGCAAGGTGCTCCCTTCTAGCAAATCCAAGAATAATTTCTGCATGAATAGTGAGTTTTTAGCTTCTTATATTTTGTAGTTTCATAATGACTAATGATAAAAAGGCTGTGCTCTGCTGAGTGGATCGATTTAGTGTTAGCTTGAGTCCCAAAAGTTGCATGTTGTAGCTTTAATTTGACCACAGTGTTGTATCAATGTCTCTGTGTAAGTGTGAGTATTTGTACTGTTATACAACACAGTAGTTTATTAAATCAAAGAGGACAAAGAGCACTTAATAATTTTAATCTCATAAGCAGTCAACATGAACTGTAAGCCTCACACTGCTCAATAACCTCATTGTTTTGTTACTTCCAGTGTGTTGAATGACATTGTAACAGCAGATTCATGTTACATCAGATTTGCAGAATGATCGTTGAAATACCGTCAGCTCCTCCTGTTCCTGTAAAAGTGTAAAAGAGCAAATATTCTTCATACGACGACACAGTTACATCACACACATTCAGTCACTGGATTATTGTGGAATCAGGTTGGAAAGTTGTAGTTTTACTGTCTTTGCGGTTTAATACCACAACAATGCTTCAGAATCAGATTATTAAAATGATTTCATGTTTGTGGTTGCATCAGTGAACTTACAGTCACGTCAGTGAGGAGCCGCCTGGAGCATTGACGTAAAACACGTCTTTCACTGAACTGTTTGAGGATTTAGAGCCGACGGGCTAAAATCAAGCTTCTTCCAATTTCACAGCTGACAGAGACAAAACAAAACAACACCTTCTCTCTTTTTTTTTTTGTTAAAATATCACATAATTTACTTGTAGAGAGGGAGATAAAGAAAACTTTAAGATGAAACACTTCTTGTTTCTTCTGTTTATTTAATGGTTTGCCCTCCAGATAGAGCCTCAACAGAGCTGTCAGGTGATAATTTCAACACACTAAAAGTGTTTTGTGTCAAACTGTCAGCATGAAAATGATGAAACTGATAAGCAGCTGTGACTTAATGCACCTTGTTCAAATTCACCATATTACACTTACAATGTGTAAATGATTCTAAAATCTTAGAAAAAAAAGTGTTAATGGTGTCTGCAGTGTGATAAAGGCAGGGATGCTGTCAATTAAAATCATTTTGCAGCCTTTTTTACGTTTGAAAACATATCTGTGTTCTAAGTTGATTAATTAACAATTATCCTGCCTGATTCATTATTCAACAGTTTAAATTTGTTTAGTTTACCTTCTGATGATCACTGACAGGAGTTTATGGTCGACCAACCTTTTCATTTAGGGTGTTATCATCAGATAAAGGTCACTGGTGCTCAGCAAGATTCAAACTCAAACACCATCACGTGTCCAGTCTGTACCAGAGCCTGATAATCAGCCGCACTTTGATGCTGTTTATGCTGGCGTTTTTTAAAGAATATTGGCTGGAGCGGGCTTCAGTCAGTGTGGTCAGACAGTTATCGGACAGCCAGCCGGTCAGATATCTTTCTTTTTCTTACACTGCCTCCAAAATTTAAAGGCACAAAATGTCGAACTGCTCTCTCTTGATGTGGATTTTTAAACGGGGACAAACCGCAGGGTCTGACTCATGTCTGCGGAGACGTCAGATCTGACATGTGCAAAGACTTGCATTTAACACTGTTAAACATTGTGAGTCACATTCACAGGAACTTTACAAGGCTGAACATTGATTTAATAGGGTCTGTCCCTCCCTGTGCAACACCATAATGACGAGTCTGAACATTTAGGGCAGTCAAATACAACTAAAGCTTTGTGTTTACAGACGTTAACACTGAATGAAGAACACTGAGAACACTGCATTAGCACAGCGAGTGTCTGAGAACGGCTGGCAAAACAACGCACGGTGAAAAAAACTGAACTTGGCTCAACTTGTGTTATAACACAATGTGATGTCAGATACGTGGGTGTTGCTTAGTAATGTTATTGTGCCAAACTAGAACATTGATATTTAAAGGAACAGTGTTTAACAAAACGCTGTACCCAACCAAATTAGTCAACAAAGTCAAATCTTATTATTGGCTGAAAACTTTCTGTGTCAACTGCACATACAATCCCTGTGATACTGAGAGTAGGTTCATGAGTACTTGGCACCTTCTATTGACATTTTTTTTATATATTTTCCTGCACAGTGAGAATTAGGGCTACAAGTAGCAAATAATTTCTTTAATTATTCATCTCATTAATATTTAAATTAGTCAAACATGTCTAATATAATATTCTTCAAGTCCAATAAGGAATAATTTTCAAGTGGATTATTTTGTCCAGATAATATAGTTAAAAGTCCCAGAATATTATATTTACTGCAACATAAATAAGTTTGCACTACAGAATGCTGGCAAATTTTGCATGAAAATTGGCTTTTATGATTAATATCAAATCAAAAGTTGATATTTGATTAGTTGACTAATTAATGTTAACGTGTTCTGCATGAAGGAGAAATGTACAAACTAGTTGAAAACTAGTCTTGTCGACACATTATTTTAAAAAGTCCTGGTGAGGGTTATAAATTTGGATTTTTGGGATCCGGTGTGCAGACATCAGAGTATGTGACTGAATGAGTTCAGTTTTAGAAATAGTGGTTCAATCAATACTATTAAGTGCAGATTTAGGTCTCACTTTGAGTTTATTTCAATATTTTTTAAAAGGTGTAGATTTCCAACCAGTTTTGCACCAGACCTGAAGCAAAATATTTCTCATCTGAACTCAACAAGATTAAACTTTATACAGTAGAAATTTCTAAACTAGTTTGCAGGATGTGTTCAGGGTCATGTTTATTCACAGGAGATTGTCTTTTCTGCTATTTACCCTCACCATTTTCCATCCCTGAAGACAATTTCCTGATATTTTACCGTGTTACTGTGTTCCCGTGTTTTTTAAAGACTCATTTTATTCTCAGTTTCTTTCACTAAGGAAGAAAAGAATCAATTTAAAGCTCAGTGTGTAAGTCAGCTTTAATTTTTGTTTTATAGACCGAAGCTGGTGGAAGAGCTCTGCTTTGGTTTTGTCAGTCGGCTGCACTGTGCTGTGATTGACAGAAAATTATTGGTTGAAAAAATGGAAATCACACAGGCAGAAGGCAGAAGGAGCCCCCCTGGTGAATCTGACAAAGATCCAAGGCTTCAGAGGTTTTTGAAAATGAGCAGGTGACCTTGCTTCCATCATCCTTGGGAAAACTTTCTGATAGAGATGTGCAGGTATTAAACAAAGAGCTTTTTTCAGTTCCTGAAGAAATTCTTGCCTGACCCCAAAACATGGTTAAATTTTTGAATTGCAGCAAATACAGTTCTGTGAAAAAGTTTCACACAGCCCCTTGCCTAATTTTTTTTATGCATTTGTCACACTTAAATGATTCAGATCATCAAAATTTTAATATTACATAAAGATAACCAGAGTAAATACAAAATGCTGTTTTTAAATGATGATTTCATTTATTACGAGGGAAAAAACAGTCCAAACTTACATGGCCCTATGTGGAAAAAGTAATTGCCCCCTGAACCTAAGAACTGGTTGTGCCACCCTTGGTTACAACAACTCCAATCAAGCGATAACTGGAAATGAGTCTTTCACATCATTGTGGAGGAATTTTGGTTTTTTCCTTAATAAATGAAGGAAGGGGGCAAATACTTTGTCACAGCATCAGTCAGTGTGGGAAACTTGTGTAAATTTCTGTCCACAGAGACCAGCTATTGTAGTTTCATTGCATTGTTATCTACCTAATTCCATTTATCTGTCTAATACAGTAACATCCTGTCGATGCTACAGACATACTTTTTTTTTGCCCTGCATCATTTGCACAACGTTTAACACTGAACTTTTTGTTTGTTTGACTTGTGCTGAAACAGACAGTGTAGTGACCATATAGACATTAACACCTGTCCCAACTGTGTGTGTGTGGGAGTATTTTTGTGTGTTTGTGTTCAGCTCAACCTCTGACTGAATCCCACACTCAGAAACTTCAAATTCATGATATTCAATTAATCTGATTGTTATAAAGAGAACATAAAGAAATCCGTGTTGAGCATTTTATTGTAAAAGGAACATATTTTCTCAAACAGCGCCTTTCATCAGGTGTTCAAATTCTGTACTGAACAAAAAGCAAATGTAAATAATTTATGCTAAAATATGATTATATGTTGTATAAATTGCAACCCTGTCTCCTAAAAATTCTGTTCGTATACGATTTGCAACCCGAATTGCAACCCTGTCTCCTAAAAATTCTGTTCGTATACGATGAAACTGCAATCCCCATTATGTTTTGAGAACGTAATTCTAACGTCACGTTGTACTGAAACATTTTTTGGGAATGATTGACGTGCTACATTTATTAACGCGAAGCGATTTGCAAGCAGGTGGTTGGGGTGGATGGAGGGCGTTTACTGTGCAGGACTGAGTTCGACACCAAAGTCCCCCTTGGGGTTGGGTTTAGGCAAGAAAAATACTGAGGTTAGGGTTAGAAAAAAGATTTTGAATTCATTTTCAATGCAGACGTTGTGTGTGTGAAGTGACATTTTCACCTATTAACCAGCCCACAGCCTTTCACTGATCCTAACCCACTGCTGCGATGTCTGATCCCAACCATAAAACACTTTATCTCTACACTCACATGTCTGATGCTGAAATGCAACATTGATATTTTGCTGACAGAAAACCAGTTGTGGATCAGATATTTTGGTCGTCAAAATGCATTGCCTGTGGACATTTCATTCATATGTTCAGTATTAACGTATTTGCGGAAAAACAGAAAACGTAATCGGGTCGCAATTACGTCCTGTATCAAAATGTATTCGGGATTGCAGTTTCGTCATATACGAACGTAATTTTTAGGAGACTGCGTTGATAAATTGCTGCCCTTACACTGTTAAAATGCTTTGGGTTTTAAGTGTGCCAGTGCTCTGAATATTATCATATTGACAATAGGAATAAATATAATAAGTGTTACACCTTATTTAAAAAATATAAAAATAAAAGAATGTACTGAAGCTGAATGGCATTTGTCTCTAAGGTACCTCCAGTCTCTTCTATTCAGCTGTTCCTGCATCAGCATCATGATGCAGTGCCACAACAGATCCGCCTTGGCATCTTTGGCACTTAACTATTCTCTTTTCAGTCTGTGTAAAGCTGTCCCGCATGTTTCTCTTCTGCACCAGGTTCACTATTTGCATCTCCACTTCCTCCATTTTTCAGATGTTTTGATATGTCTCCAGGCAGCACCATCTTTTACGGATATTTTCCCCTCACTTCTATTTGTGGCCACTCGCGCCACATCATTTAATATCGGTCTGTGTGTCTTATCCAGAATCTGTAGATAATGGAGCAGAGATTTGTCTGCCAGTCTGTCACAGGTGCTAATTTACTAATCCCACAATGAACTCTGTAGGTGGAACATTCATATCAGTTATATTAGGATTAATGTTGGAGACAGAAAATATTCAATGTAAAATGGATTTTCAGCCTGTCTCAGTCTATTTTATGATTCTGTTGAAGCAGCACTGTACGGCTTTGCAAATGTAGAAAATCATTCAACATGTTTGTTTGTCCTGCGTTTGGTTATAGAAGGAAAGAATTGTTGTCGTGCTGCTTTCTGTGAGCCAAAACTGTCAATCACGTTGCAACTGCAGGATGCAGCTCCATCCATGATGTTACAGCAGGTATTTTGACCTCGTTTGAAATTGTTGTCGACACAAATTAGTGGAAATGTGCCCATTTGTCCACTATGATTCTCAGTTTATTTAATGCATCTTTGAAATTGTTTTATTATTTTTTTCCTTAAAATGATGAATGAATGCTGAAAACTAGTCATAATTGTTGCCTGTGATCAGTCAAGGCAATGTCATTTTGAGTAAATTGCTGATGTTGGCTCAGTATACTGTGTATTTTTATTAATAAGCCTGATTCTACAAGTAGAATGTAGACTTTACATTTGACTTAACGATTAGGGAGAAGCTGAAATACAAGAGAAAAGCAAAAGTAGGTGAGCAGGACCACTAAATGGCTCCGCTGACAGTATTGGACCCTACTCGAGGCACAGAAGTGTGTTTTCAGAGCAGTATGACAGCTCATGTGGAGGATGGTCTGAGAGTCCATTAGGTATTAAAGTATCAGCGCCAACCACTGTGAAAAGGCTTCGTGGCAAGACGGTACGCCCACAAGCTCTGCAGGCTGGCAGGTTTTTGTCTGCATTCATTCAGCTGAGCACTGCTCAAAGAAACACCAAAATAAAGAAAATGCATCATAATATCACCACCCACCATCTGTCATTACCTGAAAAACCCAAGAATCACTTCTCTGCCTTTTATATTTTATTTAACTACAGCTTTCCTAAAAAACATGTTCCTTTTTATACACAGGGAGATTCTTCAATAGTGTCTCATAAAAATCCAAATCAGATTATAGCGCCTTCCATCAAATGAAGTGAAAAATGTTTTGGAGTAATGATGCTGGTTTGTTGAAGTGTTCTTCACAGCATGAAGAAGGTGTCAAATGTAAAAGCAACACCAGCACTCCTGTGTGTAAAGGAAGATCCTTGTGGCATAATTTGAGGTAAATTTCTTCAAGGATTCTGTGATGCACCAAAAGCAGTGATGTGATCATTTTTATTTGTTATATAAATCCATCTCTACTCTGTAAGACTGCAGTGGTATGTAGTCTGGTTTAATAACCCTCTGCCAGGATAGTAGTACACTTAGGGTTGGGGTTCAATAGGATTTTGATGAATCGAAAACCAGAATCAAATTCCTTTGAATCTCTAACAAAATTTAATTAATCAACAATAATATTAACTAAACAATTTTAACAACCTGTAGCTCCAACCTACTGCTGGGGAAACGGTAAAGTGTTCCCTACGGGTTGGGAGTGAGTTGCTGCCCTGAGGGAACAGGTTTAAGTATGATGGGGTTGTGCTCACAGTGAGGGTAAAATAGAGCATGAGACTGGAAGGCAGATTGGTGCAGTGTCAGCAGTAGCAACAATAAGAAGAAGCTGCTTAGTTTGTTGTGTTTGACTGAACACAAAGTGAAAAAGGGAAAGAAATAAAACGGCATGTGTAACAACTTCCAAAGAAAAGTGTTAAGGACATTGAAATGTTACCTTAGACATGTGTAGTGAGCTCTTTACTTTGTTGGTACATGTGCAATAGGACTGCAGACACCAATTTTTTATTTTTTGTTTATTTTTTGGCAGTATGCGGAGTGGGGTGGTGACAAAATGTACTGTATGTCACATACACTACTCACAAAAAGTTAGGGATATTTGGCTTTCGGGTGAAATTTATGGAAAACGTAAAAAGTTCAC
>JAUMHL010000030.1:24956297-24972328 GCA_032362345.1 Sandelia bainsii
TCTAGTGTCACCTGAACATCAGAACAGGATGTGCAACCACAGGTCGCAGGCATCAAAATAGTCAGGCATGAAATAATTGTGACTAATCCAAAAAAAATTTGAACGAGTAGTCGACTACCAAAATAATCGTTGCAGCTTGCAGTTGCAGCCCTACTTTGAAATGGTGACGACGAGGCCTGCACAGTACGTTAAATTGCTCAGCTAATTTAGACATTCAGCCATGGTGAAGAATTTCTAGTTAAAATAATGCACATATCAGTTCAGTCAGGTTGTTTGTTTGTAGAGTTGGTCAAGGGAAGGTTTATAAAACTCAACCTTAATAATTAATACAGCATCATATTCATCAGAGTTCAGCTTTAATAATGTGCGGAATCTGTTTGTTCAATTTTGTTCAGTTTGTTCAATACTTTTGTTCTTCAGCAGATTGGTTGGCGCTTTTCAAAAAATTAGAATTTTCTAGTCCTAATTATGACTTGAATGTTAATGTGAATGCTATTTAATTTGGAATCTGCTAATAGTCCTGCATGACAAGAAGGCAGCTCTGTGGCCTCTGTATTCATTGGCCAGGTTTCAGATTTCCCTGTAGTAACCTGATTGAGTCTCTGTATATTAAAACTGTCTCTGGTGTTACATCGGCTGCCAGGCTGTGATGTCTGTCTCAGTTCAGATGTTTTATAATTATATCATTATAAAAACGCTGCTTGCAAACACTGCAGCTCTGGGAGATTAATTTATGCAGAATTGGCCTGACATAATTATTGTTAATGGTTGATTGTGCAGCACTGGTGTTTTTGAAGGAAAGAAGCTGTTGTTAGTTTTTAGATATTTTGCAGCAGCAGCAGGAGTTATTATGGCAGTGAGTAATGTGCATTGTTTTTCACTCGGTTGGTTTAAATGCCATTAGCTTGTCATTCACTGAGAACGTAAGTGGTGTTGGTGTGTGTGTGTGTGTGTGTTTGTTTGTGTGTGCGCTCTTATACTGATACTGTAGGGAGTGAAGAAGACAGAGCAGAGATGAGAGCGCTGGAGAGAAAATGGGAAAAAATATGGCTACCATTTGCAAACCGAACCGCTGATTGCCTGCACATTCTCACACACACACACAGTGCCTCCTCTTTCAGCAGCAACAATAAAGACGGGGAAGATTTCTGTCTCGGCAGAAAGAAAAACATTCTGTCAGTGCTGCTGCTCACTGAGGGATTTAATAGGAGGGGAGGAGGAAGAGAAGAGGAGGGTGAAGAGAGGACAGGTGGAAAAGAAAAGGGATGAGGAAACAAAGACGGAAAAGGAAACTGAGTTGCAGGAAAGACGGCAAGAGGATGACCAAAAGATGAGGGACGGGTGAAAGAATTAAGAGGGATAGAGATGAAAGGAAAGGAGAGATATAAAAAAACAGTATAGGAAGAAAGAAATGAAGAAAATGGAAAAGCAGAAGGGGTGAAAATGAACCGGGGATAAGAGGCAAGAAAGGGGAAAATTTCCTGTCATCCCTCTAGACAGGAAAGGATGACAAAAAGGAAAAGGGAAGAAGTACAGGAAGACGTCAAGTAGAAAGATAAATAAAAATAATTTCTTGTTGGAGAGGGAAAATGAAACGTGAAGTAAGGAAAGTATGGAGGACAAAGAGAAGACGAGAAGAAAGGAATATATAGTTCTGTTCTGTAAGGTCTTAAACCTTACACTGTAAAGTGCCTTGAGATGACTTTTGTTGTGAATTGGCGTTCTAGAAATAAACTGAATTGAACAGAATTGAATTGAATGAAAAGAAGGGAGATAATGGATTGAAGGAGAAGAGGAAAAAGGATAAGTAACAGTAAGGAGCAGCACAGTAAAATAGAATAGGAAGGTAAGAGGAAATAAGAGAAAAATAATGAATAAACAACACAGTGAAGGAATGGAAGAAGAAAAGACTAAACAAACAAAGAGGAGAAACAGGAAGGATGATGGGTGAAAGAGGAAGAACAGATAAATCCCATCAAACAAGCCGACAAAATTCATTTGTACAGCTTCTCTCTACTCTCCTGCATCCATTAGCTGAGCTGGGTGAGTGGGCGGATAGATGGATAAATGAGAAGATGGATGGATAATTGGATCGTTGGGCTGATTAGAAGTCTTTTTGAACACATACAACAACATTCCTCTGTAGTGTGGGGTGCAGGAAAATGTGAGTGAAGATGGAAAAAATAAAATAAGCACGAAAACCAGAGATAAAAAATGTCTCTGTTTAATTATAGATTCTAGAAGCAGAATTAATGGAAAACTCAGCTGGCTCCCCTGATACTCACCATCCACCCTCCCTTTCCTGATTAATTTGTGTAAATCCAGCTCTGTGTGTGAGTTAGGACAGTTGTTTGTGATTCAACCTCAACCCAAAGTGCCAGCGTGACAGAGGAAACGTTAAAGTCAAGATTTTTGTTTTCCTCTTCTGCCCTTCATCCTTTGCCTTTCACTGCTGAAGTGGCTTTGAAATCGATTAGACACGCAGCTTTTATGTGCGTCTGCAAATACTGTGAAAACACATTTTCCATTGTCATATTTTGAAGTTTTATTTTTCAGCTCTGAGTCAGACGTGTACGCAAGAGCGGTCGTCGTTGCAACTGCACCGTCGCTAACCTTCACCTCAGTTATTGTTGCTGCACCTGTCAGTCTCTCTCAGTTAGTTTTGCACAAACCGTGACAATAGCAGTGACAGATTTTTCACCTGAATTTGAATTTACTGGAGCAATAAAATGTGTGTCCATCCGTCCTGGCTTTTATGCTCGACTGAGGTGGGAAAAGTTGGTGCATTGATAAAAACTAAATCCGACAACATGCAAAGGAAACAGATTTAGTGAATAAACAATGATGTAACTGCAGCCAGATATCCACAGAAGAAAACAGTGCACAAACATACCACATCTAAGTGGATTAGTGGCGTTACAGTTCTGAAATCGTGGTGGGAAGACGGAATTCCACCATCACCAACCTGCTGCTACTGGCATCCCGCCTTCTGCACACGAACAGTGGCTTCCTGATGCTTGCAAATTCAGCATTACGTTGAGACAGTAACATAGTTGTTTAGTTTTCCACATTGTTGGTGATTTAATTAAACTAAAAAAAACTAAAACTGAGGTCTGAACTGAAACATGCTGATTGGGAGCAATGAGGAGATTGTAAACTTCTTTAAATGGATGGATGAAACAGAAATGTCTTTGTTCAGGAGTCATCCTGTGTCCTTCTGCAGTGGTTCGCCCAAATGGAGAATCCTCATCATCCAATGACCTTTCTGTCATATTACATTAGTGGATGACAATGCGCACTAATTAGTTTACATTTTCTTTTTCCAATTTTCTTGAAGTATGGTTGGAATTTGCACTACATTTACTTGTAAAGTTTTCTATTGAATGCACTGCTAAAAAATAATTAGTTCTGTTAATGGATTTTTTTTACATAATTATCTTGTTATTGTGAGAAAATGACCTTTTGTTTTCTTCAGTTGTTCATCCAATTACAGTGACAAAACAAGTGTGTTATCCCAAGATAATGAGATAATTAACTTGTTATCCTGAGATAGCAGAATAAGAAATGATTACAAAAACGCGGCTCTTGGCTTCTGTAAATGTAAAGTGCCTTTTTTATTTTGTTATGAAGCTTTATGCCTTTTTCTGATTTTGCAAGGAGAAGTGAATTAAGAATTGGTATTATACAGGGGTTTGGCAGTAAATCTGGTGATGCTGTAACAGATTATTTGAGGAATATAGTTGTGAATTCTGTCTAAAGAAAATGAGGAAGACAGATTCTGAATTTGTGCACAGCTCCAGGGTCTTGCATATTTTAGTGATGTTTGGGTCTTTGTGTATTTCATGCTCCTGTGCAGCATAGTTAAAGAAGTAATACTTTTCTTCTTTTTTTTTACATCTTGCCCAGCTGAAGATACTGAAGGCTTCACTAAACAAGCTATTGGAGAGTCAGAAAAAAATACAACTCAAATCGATGATCACAATCAATGATCACAGAAGCGGTGATGCAGAGTTTCAATCAGCATCAGTTCATGAGAGGAGAGCAAAATACTGAACGAGAAAAAAAAGAGGCTGATACTGTTAACATGACCAGTAACTTAGTGGATTCACCTGATGAAGGTTTACTGGTTAGGTCTAGTTGAGATCAAACAACATCATGATTTCAAAGAAAACAATACTGAAGAAAAAGGTGCTTGACTTATGGTCTTCTGTGAAGGAGAAGTAAAATACTACTACAGCTTTAGCTTAAGTTTGAGAACAGTCATTATTTGCACAATGGAAGAGTTTGATTGACAGGAAAACAACCTGCTGTGTGTTTGACTTGCACTAATGAGAATAATGACACTAGGAACTTTTTAAAGCAGTGTCTCAATATGCCATACCCAGCACTGTATCATTTTTTCAGTGTTGATGCATCCATGTACCCTTAGTATTGTTTTTTTATGCACCAAGATTGGAAGATTGCGGTTTGACTGACTTTATGCACAAAGACAGCTCAAACCTCAAATGTTTTTGGCTTAATATAATATTTAATTTCTCTAGGTGTCAAATATTGGTATGAACTAGTCATTACTGTAATCAGTATCAGAAGGGATACCTTTAGCCAAAGGACTGACAGAGCCTCATTATCTGAGAATTAAATGAGGTTTTTGTTTGTTAATCACTTAAACAAATGATATCATTATATTTATTCTATTATAATTCATATCCAAAATTAACAAATCAGTAAATAAAATATCTAGAAATTCTCAAACAAGCAGGATGACAGCATTTACTGAACAAATTCATGTTCCCAAACACAAAGATGTGTTAGACCAAATTCTTGTACACATTATTTTTTTTCTTAAACCAAGTGAGACTTTACACATTTTAACTCATCTTCAAGTTTGTTCCATAAAAGCCTGCACACACATGTTGAGGTCATTCCACGGTATCTCTGTTAGGTTGAGGTCTGGGCTCTGACTGGGCCACTCCAAATGGGGGACTTCTTTTCTCCAAAACCATTTCATAGTGGATTTACTTATATTTAGGGTCATTGTCCTTCTGCGTCACCCAGCTTTTTCTGAGCTTCAGCTTGTGGACGGCCACCCTGACATTATCCTTTTGGATACCTTGATAAATTAATTTTCCTCTCCACAATGACAAGGAGTTGAAGTCCAAAGGCAGCAATGCCCCAAATCATGTTGCTATACTTCACATACTGTAGCTTAGGTGCGTATTATGTTAACAGAAAACATAATCCAGTTGCCATTACGTTCCCTACAATATGTATTTGCAGTTGCAGTTTGGTTACGTAAGAAAATGGGAAACAAAACTGTCAGGGGTAAAACTTCAACATTTCGTTACATAACAGTGTTTTATCTTCTGACAGAGAAGAATCACAACTGCTGACAGTACAGAACCTCACAGTTTCTGGGGATTTGCTGAAACTACTTCTGTTGCTGTCATTTCTCTACAGAGGACAGTTTGACCATGAATCTCTCATGATGGAATACTGGTAGAATTTGAAAAAATCCTATTCTGTGTTGTTTCACCCAACTTGGAAATTCGGTACTGAAGAATCTTTTATGAATTCTTCTTTTAAAAATCATATTTTATGTTCGTACCCATGGGAGGTCAGTGTTGAGATTTTATAGAAGAAACAATTCCAATGAAAGGAACATACCCACAGTCTACTGGTTTGACTGTCTTGCTCAGTAGCAGGGTCACACAGGTCTATGTGCTGCCCTCCAACATCATGCTAATCAGTCTTGGGATCTGAACTGGTAACCATCTAATCATAATCTTGTTTTTTTTTATCATACTAGAGCTGCCTCCAGTTCTGTTGTGTTGCTCTGATCTTCCAGTGTGCATTGTAGAATTTTTTTAATTAAGAAACAGTGTGAGAAAGGATGATTTGTTTGAAGCTTTTAACACACGAGGGAGCATGCTCGTGTTTTTATTGTTATTTTGCTGTGTGACTGTGTCGTTGGCTGACTAGAGCGGCTGTGTCAATTGCCATTGAGTGTTGTTATTCTGGGTGTCTGAGGGAGGGAAAAGGCGTTAAAGGCAGAAAAGAAATCGCCAGGGATTCTGATGATTCTTTTATACTTAATTTGCTTTGTGATTTGGTAGAAGTAGTCCTGGGTGGTCTTTGTCAGCAGCTGTGTGGGAGTTAACAGATGGTTTCAGGAAACGCAGAGGATCATCTCTCTTTTGTTTTATTGCTATTTTGCATGACATATTTGCATTGTTCATCAGGGTTTTAACATAAATGCAGTGCAGTGCAGAGCTGAAACAAAGCAGCTTATAATGCCTGGAGGACAGAGGCTAGGATTGAAACTAAACCCTGCACCCTTAAGTATTGGTGAGTTTTCTCTACATATTGAGCCACATTGGTACCAGAGGAGGGAAAGTAATTGTTTTTCAAGTCACAAGCATTAGAGTAACTTTATAGGTACACAGGAAAGCATCTATCCATCCATTATCATTACTTCTTATCCTGTTAAGAGTTGCAGAGAGGGTTGAAGCCTAGCTGTCACTGGATGAAAGGTGGTGTACATTGTAAACTAAGACGAAGAAGAAGAAGAAGGATCACTTGTCATGAGTCAACTTCCAGGTAACTGCAACTGGATGACTGAGAAATTTTTTCCAACACTGTGGACAGAGTGCCAGTCTAACATATTTCACAAAAATCATTCTGTATCTCCTAAATTAACCTGCAGCAGTAAAGTGGCCACAGTAGAGCTGTAATGATGCCTCAAATAGTTGGACAGAAAATTAACCTGCAACTATTGTGATACTGGAATGATTTTTTTCTTTAGACAGACATGTCAAATAATTACTGTTTGCAGCTTCTCAGTTGTAAGAATTTGATGATCAAATTAGTCCACTCTGCTCTGCCGTGTTTGTTTACCACCTGCTACGTCCTGCCATGCTCTGCACGACCTTTCACATATCAGCCATTATCAAATTAAAATAATTTGAAGCTGCAAAACTTGCTTATCGAGCAGAAATGGTTGGAAGGACAAACCTTGCTCAAAAACCTATAGATAGAAAATATCTTTGCACCATTGCCAGTGTTGTTCAATTAGTCTGGATCACAGGAGGTATTGACAGCATCTAACCACGTTTTGCAGCATTTTTCTACTGAAAAACGTACTTGAAAACAATAAGGGTAATTGTCCTGTCATGCATCACAGTTGTTTTCCACAGTCTCCTAGCCTTTTGATGTTCCTGCTTAGCAGTTTGTTCTTTGTTTGTAAGAATGTATCAAATAGTTGATTTAGCCACACATAATGATTTTGCTCTTTCTCAGACCAATTTGTTTTGGTTATTTTATGTCACTCTTCAATTATATGGCCATGAAAACTGATTGCACAGTGGTACCAACTCTGCTAGTCTAGAACCAAGGACAGTGTGTCTGGGGTTGAGGTCTGGGTTATTGTGACAAAATCAACTAAAGTTAGATTTATTAATATTTGATTTGTTTAACCGTATTATGATTGATAAAATGTAGTTGATGCTAATTAGCTATCCAAAGGCTGAAGCTTCCTACATGCAGTCTAACGGTCTGCGGTCTAACAACAATCAAAACGTATCAAATGTGATCACTGTCCATTGTGATCATAACGAGCAACTCGTGTTGTGTGTGGATGCCAGTGTCGGAGCAACGTCAGGAGCAGCAATTGTACAGAGACACTGTGGTGCTTGTTGTTATTGTTTCTGTGAAAGCAGAGACGTGGATCTGTGGTGGCTCTCTAGCCTGTTGAATAGTAAACCTAAGTAGTTTGAGCAATTTGAGCTGAACCAGTGCTAACACGAGCCCAGAAACCACAGAGGGTTACTTGAACGTCTATGATTGATATGGTTCACAATTAGCTGCACAGAGAGAGATTGATTGATAATTCTAAAGAAGATTTCACTCAAACATTGCTAAATACACCACCATCAAGGTCTTACATTTGAAATATCTGCCCATATCCAGTCTGCAGTGCAGGAGCTGCACTCGGCAGTAACCTCTGCAGTTTAAGCTTCTGTAGAAGAAAAATAGCAGAGGGGTTTTAAAGAAAAGCACAGAGCACCACTTGGTCTTTTGTTTTTCTCACCAAAGAGGCAAGAAAAAACAATTTCTTGTCAGACTTGAGAGAGACCTGTGTGTGAGTAACTGATCTTCACAGTAACACAGCAGAAGCACAACTCCTTCATCTGGGAAACCAAGAGCTTTGTGTTGGACTTGACAAAGTGCTACAGTTTTTTAAGTATTTACAGTCTTGGCATGGGAAGGACATTTTTTTTTCTGAACTGGAAAATCACTCAAGAATATCGTGCAGTGAGATATCTGTCGAGCTCATAATCTTTATTGAGTCATAACAGAGAGAAAAATCCGTCATCGCTGCTGCTCTCTCAGCAGAATTATTTCCCAGAGCTGTTGTAATTGGGACCATAATAAGTGGCAAAGATAAGAGTGGAGCACCAGTGACTTAGTATTTCATTGCATGTGTAACCATGGTGATGGCAGTCTGTAGGATCAGTCAAAAGCTTTGAAAACGTACAAACATGTTCTTGGTTTTATGAAACACAACTAGAAAGTGAGAAATATGAGATAACTCTGGACGTTTTACTCAAGGGAAAATGTCTGTTATATGAGTATATAAAAAAAAAAAGGCAATGCTCAAAGTTTAATACTTTATACATGATTTGTCTTATGTGTGGATATTTTTTGTTTATACAAACTCTCAACCCTTTGATATGCTTTTCTTCCGATCACGCATTATTTATGGTAGCTACGCTGCAGCTCAACAGTCCAGTGCATCTGTGTTAGTTCTGTGTTAAAATCATTGACATTTAAGGAGCAACCAACAAGACGGCGCTTACTGATGCAGCAAAGTGACGAGATGTGTCTTCCTTTTTTTCTGCAAGCAAAAGCTTTCATCCAAACCTTCACATCATTAGTGGAGCTTTTTTTATTAGGTTCAATAATTATTATATTAACCCTGAAGAAAGGTTTTAGTGTTGCTAAACGTTCAGTCTGGATGTTGTCTCCAGTGAGGCAGCTGCATATTTACCCTTAAAGGACAAGTTCATAGTCTTTCAATTCTGTCTTAAAATAATAATTAAGTGTCCATATGGACACTAAAACAGGCTTTACTTGCTGTAATCATTCCTCCTGTTAATGCTGGCTATGAGTTGATCCCTCCCTAAAGCTGGTTCAACAGAGGGGACAAACTCTACAGTCCTTGTTTTACAGTTCAAAAATTATTCAAATGTGTATTTAAAGTTAAAATTAGACTTCTTCTCAAGTCTCTATATCTGCCATAGTTTAGTATAAATTTATTTGTTTCCCTGGACAGTGCCTCCCATGTTGAGTTGCAGTTCAAGAATAAAAACAAAAAGATGGAAATTTGCACTTTAAAGGAACATATCCACTTAAGGTTGGAGTCTTATGTTGTCTTCTGATAATGATTTCAATATGGTTTTGAACAGAGGACTGTGGACATCACAAAGACTTGAGGATATGAACCTGTCATGGCCTGTATGGGCAGCAGGAATAGTTTCAGTGTTCAGATGGGCCTGAGTGTAGTTTTAAGACATTGTATAAAAAATGTGAGCCTATCCTTTAAAATCAGTCATTTTTAAACAATGGTTCCTTCATTTCAGACAGAAAACAGCTTCTCATTTCTAGTCCATTTTCTTGGCTGAACTTATAGTAGCTGTTATCAGCTGAATGTGTTGTTCAGGTCAACTGAAGTCAGGGGCCCTGCAGCCTCTGAGATGCTCTGCAGTTTTAATATGACAAACTGTCTCTTTAAAGTGAGACTATGTGACCTACGAAAGAAGACATAACGTATTCCTCCTGCTTACAATGAAGAGGTTGATTTATAAGCAGCAAAACTCCCGTTACTGAGTAATTCTGATATTCTGACATGAGGTTTTTTACCTGTATATGTTGCCTTGTAGTATGAAGCTAAATAGATTTGCTTCAAAGGGAAATTCTGGTATTTCTGAAGCGAGTCTATTCTTTTACGAAAAATATAATAAAAAGGTAGAGATCTGGGAAACACAGATCGCAAGACAAGAAGCATGTTGTGTGAGCACAAACTTCCTACAGAAATTACAAAAATACTGCATAGTTGTTGAATGAGAAGATTTTTCTACCAAGAATACGTCTGCATTCCTCAACTCACATAAAGGATAGAAATATGTGACTAACACTCAGGTTACAAAAATCTGAGCTTGAGTCCACAAAAATCAATAAACATTCTGCGTTTTGGAGAAGCTTATCCACACAAAAAGACTCAACAGCATACAAATCTCATTTTCTGTGTCGACTGAGAAACCATTTTTGTTGTTTTTGTCTCACTGGATGAACTAATAATGTTGCCTTATTATACTGTTGCAGGTTTTTGCCAAGTCGCTCTGTGCAAAAGTGGCAGCTAATTATAATCTGCAGCCTCTGTGTGCAGTTTGTCAGTTGGAAACATCCATCCCAACTTCTCATAGTGAATACGGGCAAATGATTTGCCACTTCAGGACCCAACCAGTCATGGTAGAGAGATGTAGACGAGTCTAAATAGAAAGAGTGGGGGGGGGAAAGGTATTTATAAGTCTGGATGTAGTTGAGATGATTAGCTGCCACTCTGTATTAGGACGTAGGTAGCTGCAGACTGCACATAGAATAATGAATGGTATGACATTTGGAGAAATGTCCTTCCGATTCTTGCCTGCATTATTGAGCAGGATCCAACATTGAAATAATCAGATGTCAGATGGATTCACGTCAGGAATATTACAATGACATTAATAATCTTTTTTTTTTCCTTAGATGTGCCTCAGTATTCAGCACAGTTATGGACCTAAATTTCATTAAACATAATAAAACTGAGCTGAACTGAGCTGGAACGGAAATTAAGTGAAGTAAAATTACATATTAGGCTGCGCGGCAGTTTCTCTTTCTCAGACTTTCTCTTTGAATCCTCTCCTCTTCTCCTCAGGTGGACCCCATGTTCACGGTGCCAGCTCCCCCTGCTCCAAGCCACCCCGGGGCCCCCAGCTCCTCTCTGCCTTCGGCCCCTTCCTTCTCCCCTCCAGCCCTGCCCACCTCAAACCCTAAGCAGCTGGCGGTGAGGACGAGGTCCGTTGGCACCAACACCCAGGATGGAGGTGTCTCAGGGGCTCTGGAGGGGGACTCAGCCTGTCTGGGGCCCTGTCAGCCTGGGACCAGCGTCAATCTGGAGGGAATCGTCTGGCATGAGACGGAGGAAGGTAAGGAGTGTTTTCGAAAAGTCAGGCATCCGCTAATGCTTCTGGGATGTAATTGGTTTTTACTTACTAGTGAGCACCTGGCCGCAGCAATTAATTACAAAAAAAGAAGTAATATACTCTGATTTCACAGCAACGAAAAGCTCCGGTGCTTCAGTAGTAGTGACTGGTAAACAGTTACATGATTGGAAACTGTAATTAAAAGACAAAGTGATGCAATACAGTGATAAAAATTACTCACAACTCCAACTTTCCTTGAGGGTGTTGCAGGCATCAAAGTCTAAATTTCTACTTTAATTTACTTGCATTTAAAAAAAAATATAAGTCATTTCAGTGGTATAGTTTCATCCTCTTCACCTTCCCAGCAGTGTGATGGTGCACAGATGCTAACCTGAAGAGGAATAACATGGTGTGCTGTGTGTGTGTGTGTGTGTGTGTGTGTGTGTTGAAATATGCAGATTTTGAAAAAGAAAGTGACAGAGGAGAAACTGTCTGGTGAGTCGGAGCATTTACTGAAATGCAGTCTGTGATGGTGAAGATGTGAAAAGTCTCATGTGTCAAACATGGGTAAATAAAATTCTTTAGTCACGCTTCAGTGAGGCCAAGATGGCTGAAATGCATCAGCGGCTTCTGTTATCCACTAGCTTCACTTGACAAAACACTTTTCTTGCTTTGATGTGTGGAAAAGCCCAGACTTACACTTCACTGCACTGTCAGGCTCTCAGGCACTCAGATTTTTTTTTCCATTTTTATGATTAGTGGTTGTCCTGCCTGTTTAGTCTTTAAACAGACTGAGAGGCTCTTAATCACAGATGAAACTGTTTTTACTGAATGCAGGCTGAGGGAAAGCTGCACTTTGGCCACTTCCCCAAAATCTCAAAGGTGAAAATGTGTGAAAAATGAGATGCAGGTTTCCAGCAAATGGTTTGTTATGGTCTCAAGACAGGTCTGTTTGCAGGATAAATACAACAACAGAGACTGTAATTGGAAGCTGTTCATTTAGAAGCAGTAGGAGGAATTTTTCCAGATTTCCGACAGCTCCCGGGGAGCAGGAGTCTGTCTGACTCAAAGTTGATTAAATATTTTTTCTTCCTGAGAAATGGTTTCTCAAGTTTACTGGACTATTTTGTGTTTACAGAAGGTAGAACTGCAACTTTTTTTTGACAATAGAATCTTAAGTCAGAACTGTATTTCCAGAGCTTGTGGCTGTTGTGTGTGTATCTGTGATGTTACTGTGTGTGTGACAGAGCATGTGAGCAGGGGAAGTTTAAGCCCAACCCACATGAACCAGAGAACGCAGTCACTGGACGGCTTATGTGCCAGTATAGCCTACTTTTTGAATGAAGAGCTTCAGTGTATTCTATCAGTTGACACAATGCAGTGGAATTATTTCAATGTGTGTTGTACAGTGATATGAATAATTTTGTTACAGTTTTATTATCCTTTCAATACGAGCATCAGATCAGAAAATACTTGTATGACCTATTTCGTCATTAGAGAGGTTGTATGAATTGTCTTCTTCAGTCAGCTATCGCAGGCCAGAACATCACCTGTTGTGATGAAAATCGGAGATATTTCAACACAGTTTGTCCTCCGAAAAGACAAATGTGGCCAAATCAAGTTGTGTGGATTCAAAAACATATGCTACTAGAAGAACTTGATGGTGCTACTTTTATTTATCATTCCAGAACTTTTTAGGCACTAAGCTTACTTTTACACATTCCTGGATATCCTCAGAAGAATCATTTTGGCTTTCAAATGCACATGATCATGAGTCCATAACAGGAATAAAAGTCGAGCCAGAAACCCACTTAACGGTACAAAATGATACCATGGGAGAACCGGGCTGCGGATCAGACGGTGTGATGGTTCACCCTCCAATTTTGACGCCACCGCACTTTGATAGCCCGTTAACGAGGACAGCGCTCAGCACTGCAGCCTCTCGGCGGAGGTGTAGTGCCTTACTGCAGGCTGCTAATGAATAAATCCCATCTCTCTGTTCCCATCTCGCTCTGCCAGCCGCCAGCCTCTGAAGTGGAGTGTTGAGTTTGGCGGAGAGGCGTTTGTATCCCGGCCCAGTATTAATTAACTGGAGCTACTCGATCTGTGGAGGCTAAAATAGAAAAGGAGAAGAAGGAGAACATACAAACAATATGCTGGGGAATATATATTCCAGGCAAGAGGGCTCCTAAACAGGCCAGAGAGATGGATGGAGGAGAGAAGAAGATAGCTATCTTCTGCTGCAGACTTGGAGTGAGAGAGCGAGAGCGAGTTCAGATGGAGTGACAGAAAACCAGACGGTGGATACAACTTCTCCAAATAGGCACAGGGAGAGCCAGCACCGTGAAAACATTGAAATGAAACTGCATTCAAATGTTTTCTTGCAACCCTCAACAGTCTTTAATGGGTTTAAAAAAACGAGAGAAGAGGAAGTAAAATATAGAAGATAAACACTAAAATGAATTTAAAAAAACTTCAGTATTCAAACAAAACATTTAAAATGAGAAAGCAGAATGCAAACCTCCCACAGGTCTGCTGAGTCCTCAAAATGTTCATAATAAAATTGTGGTGCTGAGCAGTGGGTTGATCATCAGGAAGTTAATTAACAACAATTCTTTTTATTGATTAATCATTTAAGTCTTTTAGGAAGGATATTTGCTAGTTGTAGCTCCCCAAATATGCTGATTGTCTTCTTTTCTGTTGGGGGTTTAACTATTTGTCAGCAGACTTTTCAACATTGTACGATAACACTGAAGACATCCAAACTATGAAAGAACACCAATTTCATCAGTAACCCAGAATATGTAATGTATTTTACTATTTAAATATATTTTAGATTGTCATCATTTAGCTTTGGCAAACTCATGGCCAAAAGCCATCAGCTTCACAAGGTAGTCATCTAGAATGGTTATTAATTCAGACTTCCTTGTCAGGCCTTGTGACTTTTCTTCCCTTCTTGATGTGCTTTAGACCATCAGTTGTCTTGTGCAGAGGAAGGGTGTGTATACAGAGTCAATTGTCCTATTAGTGCTGCTACAACTACTGTACAAATCCACAGTATACCCAGAAACAAAGTTAAATAAAGAGAAAAGACGGTCTGTAATTACTTTAACCCTAGAACACAAGCCCAAAATTGGGATTTTTGGTTCCAACTGCTGTTTTTTTGTTAGATGTAGAGAGGGTGAAAGGTCGGTTCCTGAATGTGTGGTTTCCACTGTGAAGCAGGACTTGTGATGGTGTGGGCGGGGCTTTCCTGGTGACACTGGGCACACTTAACCAGCATGGCTTCCACAGCATTTTGCATCATGCCTTCATGCCATCCCATCTGGTTTGCACAGTGGGACCATCATTTGTTTTCCAACAGGACAGTGACCCCAAAAACACCTTTAGGTTTTGTATTTGTCCAGTTGAGTTGGTTTGGGATGACTTGGACTGGAGAATGAAAGATATAGAACATGTTCTGGGTTGTTTCTGATAGAGTACAAAATACAATTCATGTGTTAAACCCCCCCCCCCCCCCCAAAAAAAAACGTTTATTCTGTGACCCAGAGCCAACCAGTTATGATTAAAATCTCTAAGCAGTTTTTTTTTTTAGATATCCTGCTAACAGACAAACAAACAGGACTGAAGTCACGCTCCACCTCCCTCTGTGGAGGCAATACATGCAAAAAGAAAACATCAAAGTATCGTGTTTCCACGTTGGAGCAAGTAAACAAACTGGAGATGCAGCATCAGCCAAGAGACGCAGAGGAACATGATACATAGATAATATGATAAATCTGGAGTAATTCATACACGGTGCCACTAGCAAATGTACCTGAAATATAAATGTGCATACCGATCATATAGCAAGAACCTGAAGAATAAGAGGAAAGATTGAGGCATGAAGGAGGAACAGACGAAGAATAAAAAGGGGATAAATATGGAGAAAATTTATTCACTGCTCAGTGTGTGTCCCTACAGGCTGAGAGTGAGAGGGGAGATGGACAGAATAGCAACAAAGGTTTTGTCTATTTTTAAACCACCAGAGGAAAGAAGTGATGGAGAGGAATGTAAAGATGGAGGCAGAAAGAAGCGGAGAGATGAGGAAAGATTATTTCGTCAGATGGAGAGCGATGGACAGTGTCAGAGTCAAAGAGAGCGAGACATGAGAAGGATGCGTTTCGTTGCTGAGGAATTGTCCCTGCTGCTCGGGGACCATCGCTCAGGAGGCGCAGCGATAACTGGAGCCTCATGGTGGTGGAGGAGATTGAATGCGGAAGATGCAGGTTGCATGTTAATTAAGCAGAATACTAATTAGAAAAGACAGAAATGAGAGAAGAAGAGGCCACCATTTCAGCTTCAGCACCACCCCCACCACCCTCCCCTCTGTTCCTGCAGGAGACCAAAATCTGATGAGCACTAATCAGACAGTGATTGGCTCGACTCTTAACTGAGCTGCACAGACTGTCTGACTTCAAGACAGTCTGCTTGAGCGTCTGTCTGCCAGAGATGAAGCACATCATAAGAACTGCATATCATTTCTGTTAGATGGTGATTTGCATTATGTAAAAACATATATAAAATAATCACCAGGAAAATAACCACTGTAGCTGCTTCTTTGCTCTGTATTTCCACAATCATACACTACCAGTCAAAAGTTTGGACACACACAGGAATGACCATGTGTTTCATGAAAAGATACAGGTCTTCAGTTGTGTTACCATCATTGCACATTTTCTAATGATCAGTTATCCTTTTAAATTAATACATTTGCATTAGCAAACATAACATGCTATTGGAAGACAGTAC
>JAUMHL010000030.1:24973531-24989252 GCA_032362345.1 Sandelia bainsii
TGTTATGTTTGCTAATGCAAATGTATTAATTTAAAAGGATAACTGATCATTAGAAAACCATGTGCAATGATGGTAACGCAACTGAAGACATGTATTTTTTCATGAAACACATGGTCATTCCTATGTGTGTCCAGACTTTTGACTGGTAGTGTATGATTGTGGAAATACAGAGCAAAGAAGCAGCTACAGTGTCTGCAGAGCAGAGGGAAAGCTGGGCTCTGAGCTTAAATAGACTGCCACACTGAAAGGTTGGTGATGCAAAGTGAGGCGCATGACATGTGTGAGTGTGGCCACTTGAAACTGATGAACTTATTCCTTTGCTTTCAGTTTGAAGCAGAATCAGCTGCTGGCAGATTTCAGAAAAACCTGAACAAAATGCTGAGAGGGAATAAAAACAGCTTGAGCCCTGAAGGAAAGATCCACTTTTAGTGTTATCATTACATTTATTTTGATATCTGTGGTAGAGGATGCAGAGAAGACACGACTCAGGAAATTGTCTTTTTATTGAGTCACAACAAACAAACCCTAAAGTCACAGAGATACAGATGCTCGAGGTCTGAGATATTTACTTCAAGGATCTTCTGATCACTCCTCTCTGTCTTTTAAAAGCTGTTTATACTGCACATACGCTCTCTGAGGCAACACTCACATTTGCATAAAAGGTGTTTATTTCGAGTTGATTTCAAGGGTTTTCAAATTCAAAAGGCATCTCAATGTCGCACAAGTTCTGAAGAATATAACATTGGCAAAAAACATTTGTTACAGTGTCTTGAAAACTGATGAGCTATCGAGTGTTTTGCCATCTTCCCTGAGTCGTGCTGACTAAAAATAGAAATGCTGTCATGGTTAAATTCAACAAGACTTTAGGGGACATGAGAGTAAAGAGGAAAACCTCCACTATTTGCTGTTTTCCTTTTTACACGGTCTTTCCCACCAGTTCTTGTCTTTTGATTGTTTTCTTAAATTGCACACTCCAGCATGTGAAGGCATGCACAATTGTTTCCATACATGCTGAGCTCTACACTCCATATAGAGTGATTTCTTACTGGCAGGTCATTTATTTGACTGAACCTTCCTCCACCGCAGGAGAGCAAATATAGATAATCACAGATGTGCTTCTTAACCTGCAGGAGCACAGTCTGATTGCTGGAGCTATACTGTATATGATAGAGAAGCTAATATATTTCAGAACATCTGCCCATGTTTTCTGTGCGCCCTGCATGTGTTAGCAAGACACAGCAGGCTTTCAACTGTACCTGACTCATAAAGGACCTTTATCTGTCTTCATAGAACCCAAGAGGGTTTTTTAAGCCAAACAAACCTGACAACAGCTCAATAAATTAGTATGAGTATTGTATATATTGTTCAATAATTATTCCACATGGTTCTTTAGAAAAGATTTAAAGCAGAACAGTCAAAACCTAGTAGGCAATAAATATTGTACTATATTCAGTGGTTATTTTTCTAATAGTTATTGCACATAGTCAGAAAATTTGTCAGAGGAAGAAGGATGAGATTTGGGCTTGGTGGTGGTGTTGGGGCTTTCAGGATTATGGGGCACAGAGTTCATTTCGGTCATGGTTCTGGTATAAAAGCTGCTTCTGAGTCGTGAGGTGCTGGTCTTTATGGCCCTGTAGCATCTCCCAGAAGGCAGAGTGACGACGTGATGGCAGTGGTGTGTTGTGGGGTCCTTCAGTATTCTGCTGGCTCTGTAGTGGCAAGGATCTGATGATGAGGGCAGGGGGGTGGTAGATTATGTCCTGGGCAGTGTTTATGGCTCTCCAGAGAGCTGTCTTTTCAGCTGCTGAACAGTTAACGTCTATAGAGCAGTGGCAGAAGGCGAAAGCTGCTGCTTGGACGAAGTTGGTTTTCTCTTTACCGTTCTTAGAAAGCAGAAATGTTGCTGTGCCTTCTTCACCAGATAATTGATGTTGGTTGGAGACCCTCTGTGATGTGGATTCACAGGTTTTTGAAGCTGGGAATCTTCCACTGTGTCTCTATTGATGTTCAGAGGACAGATGCCGTCACAGTGTCTCCTTAAGTCAACTATGCGTTTGGTTTTCTTGGTGTTCAGTGCAAGGTTGTTTTGTGAACTACACTCTGCCAGTTTGTGTCTTTCTGAATTACAAAAGATGCTTACTGGAACTCATGTAGTTCAAGGGGATTCCTTCAAATTTGGCACAACTGTCAACTTGGACTCAAGGATGAACTGATTAGATTTTGGTGGTCTATTCTTGTGAACTTAATATGTGAAGAAAACTTTGAAGGGTCTTTTTCAAATTTGGTACATCTGTCCGATTGGAGTCAGTGTTAAAGTTTTTGGTAGCCAAAGGTCAAGATCATGATGACCTCACCTTCATCCAAACCTGGTGAACTGATGTGTCAGGGATGTCTTGAGAGAATTTCTTTAAATTTGCCACAACTGTCAACTTGGAATTCGCGATGAACTGTTTAGATTTTTGTGATCAAAGGGCAAAGGTCAGGTTCGCTGTGACCTCATGTATCTCCCAGTCTCATCAGTTGTATATCTCAGAAACACCTGGGAGGAATTTCATTACATCTGGCACAAACATCCACTTGGACTCATGCATAAACTTATTAGAATATGAGTCTGGAGAGACATGCATCTAAACTTTAACATCACTGGTTAGCAGGGCCATACAACCACAATGTGGTAAGTTTAGCTTTGGATCTGTAGTAATCCATAATTATTAAGAATAATTCCATTTGATGTGACGATGCCGCCATAAAAGAGCATTGTGTGTTTATGTCCTCAGTTAACATAGTAATACAGAATATATAGTAAATGCGAGGTTGTCATACAATGTAGAAAATATATTTTATCAAATCATAAAGCTATTTAACACAGTATATTTACTAGGAATAATATTTTGTTGGTGAATCAGATCTTTCCAGCTCATTAATGGAAGATTTTAACTGGAAATGTTTTGAATCGAACTGATTACATCCACTGCTTGTTAAAAAGAGCATCACACTTGGCCAAATTTCCCAGCTCTCATTTACTGTATCTTAGAGTGTTTTGTGAAGGTGGCGGCCATCAGACTTAATTGAAGAGCGAGAAGTCGTGTAGCAGAAGAGTGTAGCAGTCAGACCTCGTTTTAAGCGCCTTAATGTGTCCAAAATTTGATTTGCTCGCTGTTGCCATTGGCGCATCACGAAACAGAGGTTAATGGTTTTCAAATGTCAGTCTGAGAGTGTGTGAGAGGGGGAAAGTGAAAGAAGGGGAAGAGAGAGACATTTATTTCAGATGGCTGAAGGGTCTTCAATCCTCAGATTAGAATTTAAACCTTGATTACTAAACTTTTCTTGCAACTAAAATCTTGACAGGAGTAGAAGACTGTATTTTTCTCCTCAGATGACTCGACCAATATCAGTTTGAACGATTGTACACAGGTTCTAACAAACAACAACTCCATCCTTCAGGTTGCTGCCACTTTTCATTTCCGAGCTGTTAACTCCTGCTGTTCTCAGACGCCTGCTCATCAGGTCCATGATATTCTGAGGTGCAGCATGCAGCTTTTATATCCTGTTCTTCCTGCACAGTAGTTTCCTCATTGGACATAAGTGAGAACAAAGAAGTGGGAATGTTTGTAGAGCTGCAAAGGCTGATATGTTGTGTATACAACAATAGAAAAGCTGCACAGGAAGTTTGAAGAGGTTGAAAAAAGACGGAGTGGACCATGCTGTTGAATCATATATTCAGTATTAAAATGTATTTCAAGATGTTATTTTCTCAAAATAGAAATGATTTTATTCTTATCTGTTCAAATACTGACATACCCTTAAAACTCATTCTTATGATCCCAGTCAATCCATTACTAACCACCCTGTCCCTGTCTTGTGTGACTGACAGGTGTTCTGGTGGTGAATGTGACATGGAGGAAGAGAACCTACGTGGGAACTTTGTTAGACTGCACCAAACACGACTGGGCTCCTCCGAGGTAACAGTACAGTCTGTTTCGATTTTCCTTTTTCTTTACAAACCATGCACAGCAGAACATCAGCACAATAATACACCAACAACAATCAGCTATATACAAAGAACGCTAAGAATAACCTTTTGTTGAATCTTCAGTGCTGTTATTTGGCCTTAAAGAGCAACTTACAGTAACAAATAAATCTACCTTTCCTGCAGCTCTGACTTTCCAGAGAAAATACAGCAATTCTGTTCTTTTGATGAAAAATAAGAAATGCTCACTTTGTACTCCACGGACCTGAAAAACAAGGCACTACACATTCACTCTGATCTGGCTCTGAAAAGAGCAGCTTGCCAGGTCCAGACTACACCATATTTTCATCTGATAAAACGGTCACTTTACCAAATTAGGCAATTATAGACACACACTGTAAATTCTTGCTGTGATTTGGCCAAGGAATATGTTTTAGCGATTCCTCCCAGTACGGTCCCTTTTCTTTTCCTTCCGGCTTACTCATCTCTTTACCTCTCCATCGAATTTAAATGATTAAAGCAACTTTTTAAGCAACAAAACAAAACGTATGCTAACTCACAGTAACCACACTAAATAGAGCATGTACATCACAGTATGGTGCCTCGTCCTCAAACATGCAACAGGGTGTGGCGCAACTTCACATTCTCTACACAAGGTGACATTTTCAAAATGTATTTGCAGAATCCACATGTAGCATTTTTCCACTACATGTTACCGACTCAGCTTTGCTTCCTTTTTTTTGTTTTCCTTTGGTCGAATGTTGTGGGTAGTTCCTGGTACCTGGTACTTCTTTTGGTATCACCTCCGTCGAGGTTCCAAGAGAACGGAGTCACGTTTTCTGAACTCTGAAATATTTCTTTCATGTTGCACAAAACAACATGTCATTACTAGGTAAATCAAAAGAGCATTGGTGAATAATCACACAAATAAAGTTGAAGACATTTCTTTCAGGTTAGGTAAAGCTCATACTCATGGTAAGATGGAAAAATTGCTTCCTTTTTGGCAGCTTACAGTTGACAAGATGCTTGTTGATGTAATTGTATCAGACAACTGCAGCTGCCACAGACTATGAATTTCAGCTGTAGAATCAGCGCACCACTTTGTGTTTTGCTTGTCACATCACCACAGGGCAACACAGAAGCAAAAAAAAATTAGGACACTGTTTTTTTTTGGCTACAAGCAATGAAGCTGCATGATGAGTTAATGCTTTGCAGTGTGTTTCTTACACTGCACTGAGCACCTGGCACTCAGAATGGAGAAATCAGGCCTGAAATTATATTTGAAATCAATTCTAGCTCATGTTGTAAACATATTTTTAAGGAATGCTTCACATAATTATCCTAACTCACTGCTGCATGGTTGAAATTATTTTCCCTGTTTGATCTATCACGTTTAATAATTTTATTGTTATACTTATTGGCCTTTATGTGCTGATGATTGTTTATTTGATTGACTACAAAGAGCACTTGCAGTATTTTTTCAAGTGCTTTAATGTTGCTAAAATAAAAAAAATAAAAAGCTAAATTGGTTTTGGGGCTTTAAGCTGTTGTTCCATGAGCTTTAACAAAATTGCTCTCCACTCTCCATCTCAACTGTTTTACAAATGGAGAGTGTTTTTTGTAATTACTCGGTGGAAAATTTGACAGTCTCTCCTCATGGGGCTGAAACCTCTCAATTATTGCTCCTGTATGTAATTGATTGTTGTCATAGCAATTACGGCTTAATCTCAGAAACTAGGGACTAAATTGCTTTTTTCATTTGGACTCTTGTCACTGTGGGCATCTGTCAGTGGTGACTGGATGCAGTTTTATTATATAATGCAGTGGAATGAAGTGTTTCCTCTTTAGATGATTCATTATCAAGTTGTAGCCAAAAGACAGAAGATACCATGATTATAATAAAAGCTAAGATAAAAGATAAAAACGAGGAAACTAACACAGGAGTTAGTCAAATCAATTTTAATTGCAGGCATGAGAGCTAGAAATATCCTTGAAATGCCAAAGAAAATACTTATAAATTCAGTTGCATGTTCCAGCAGCTTTAGTGTCATTTAGGGACACACTGATGTAAAAAAAAAAAGCAATTACAGACATCATAGGAAATGTGAGATATCATCGTTTTGAAATCACAGAGGGAGACAAAGTCTAGTCTCAACGTGCTCTGAAGTCTGTTCCATTAATAATATGATTAATACCCAAAACAGCCGTTTCAAGGTCAGAATTTATTCCGTGAGTATTTAACACCAACCAGTCCTGTGATGTAGTGTCATAATTAATGCATTAAAAAGCCAGTAAAGATGCAAGGAGTCCAGCTTCAGAAATAGAGCCTAACACTGTGAAGAAATATGCAGCAATTCATTTTCCTCATCATAGCAGACGGGGTTTTGAAATAAATAACAATGTGTGAGTGTGGTAAAGCGTTAAGATGCAAGGCACTGTGGTAAACAGCATCAAAAGACTTCAAAGTAGAAGGGACGGCATGTGAATACAAAACAGCTTCATATCAAATACAGAGATAACTGTGGATTGTACAGGTTGTTATGTTATCAGAAGAGAAGCAGGCTTTGTACAGAGGAAAATAAATTTTTATCCTTAGAGTCTGGGCAAAATGGTCTACATGAGCCCTGAATGATAATCTGCTATCTTTCAAGGTTTTTGTCTGCTGGTACGAGTTCAATTTGGGTGACGACGTGAACAAGTTGTTCTTGGTTAAAACCTTTCAAGAACAACAGCATAAGCTAGAAAAACAGCCTTGTTTTCAGCTTGATAGTCTTTTTCAGTTTATCCAACAGGATTTGTGAAGCTGCCATGACCTCGATACAACACAAGACACAAAGTATGATACTAGATGAAGCCATACTCTGCAAAAGTGTATACTTACACTTTTTGTTCAGCATTTTTTTGATTTTTGAAGCTTAACTAGGATTGCCAGAAGTAAAAGGCCGTTGTTAGGTTATAAACAATCTACACCACAGTTGCATGATTTTCAAAGCATTCAGCTTTAATTCAAGGGCTTTGACAAAAGTCAATTTCATACAAATACTCCTATTTTGGGCTATTTACTGACATATTTTATGTCACAGCATAGAAAGTAAAAATCTCTTAATCTTGAGTTAACCAGAGACTGTATTTCAGGCATCTAACCCATAAAAACCAACCCAAAAAAAAAAAAAATTTGTGTCCACCGGTGTAATACTGCTAACTGATTTACTGGTTTTCGGACTCACTACTACTGCACTTTATAAGAGACAGTATGATATAAGACAATGCGATATGACCCAATATCATGTGTCATTTTATAAGACATTTTGAAACAAAATAGGATGTGATGCAAACCAATGTAATATGACACAATGTGAGATCACAGATGCTATAAGACAACATGATGTTGTGTGACATCACATGCTATGACCTTGTGATGGGGAAACAATCTGACATGACATGGGTTGATGCACCACAATGTGATACTATTTTATATATATGTAAGATACAGTTTGATGCAACAGGACATGACACAATATCTAAACTTTATGTCAGGCTTCGGTAAGTGATTATTGAGAGTTATCTTCTGGAAGACAATTGTGTTTCTCTTGTTTTGTCCAGGTTTTGTGAGTCTCCTTCCAGTGACCCCGAGTTACCAGGTGGGCGTGGACGGGGAAAACGGATGAGAATGGGCATGGCAGAGAGGCACTATGTTGAGCCAACCCCTGCTGCCAAAGTCAGGGGTCTATCACAGCACAGGAGCCGTGGAGGTGGTGTTGCTGGAACCACTGCATCCATCCACAGCAAGGGACGGAGAGGCAGCCTGAACCTTATGAACAGCAACTGCAGAACACCTCCTTCTTTCTTCACTGTGGATGAGGTGAAATCGTCCAACAGCACCTCTACCCTCTCCTCTGGGAAGCGAAAGAACAAACCTCCAGCTGATCTGGACCTCAGCCTGGTGTCCTCAGATGACATTAAAAATGGCAACGGGAAGAGGATTAGAGCCAAATCTCGCAGCGCCCCATCCACACCACAGGGTAAATCCGACCCCTCATTTATGGATCCAGGAGGAGGTTGTGCCTCCTCACCACCTCCCCCACCCATTCTCATTGACTGCCCCCATCCCAACTGCACTAAACGCTACAAGCACATAAATGGCCTGCGCTATCACCAGACACATGCACATCTGGAGGCTGAAGAGCAGAGGAAGCCTGAGCTGGAGCCCATGAAGGATGGGGAGAGTGAGGAACGACTATCAGACTGTGAGGACACCATCAGCAACATGACATATGACCTCTCAGAGACAAACAGCACGAATGCCAATAACTCCTCTAAGAAACCTGCTCCTCTATACAAGGTGACCACAGTAGGGTCTCCTAAGAACAGACGGCTCCTTCTCAGCACCGACCACAGCCCCACAGCCAACTCCAAAACCAGAAGAACCTCACTGCTGAAAGATGGGCTTATCGATGACCTAAGCAACCTGCCCATCATCTCCAACATGACCGTGGTTCTGGAGAACTGCATGGTCCCAGACAGGAACTCCACGGTAGAGATGCCCAAACTAGAAGCCGAGGGTTTGATCGACAAGAAGGGAGGTGCATGTGACAAGGGCAAGAAGGCCAACGGGAAGGTAGAGAAGCTGTCCAAGTCACGGACCAACCGTCCAATTGCTCCTGCCCCTGCTCCTCCCAAGCTGATAGCTATACCCAACACAACATATCCGACTGGCACAGCGGATACTGCCACCTCACAGCAGCCCTCTCCCATGGCAGCTGTTGGCCTCACAAGTAAAAACCTTCCCCTGAAACCCATCAAACCAAAGCTGAGCGTTGTTGTAGAGCCAAGCCTTGTCAAAGCCACCCTGGTTACCTGCAGCAAAGAGACCAGGAAGAAAGAGAAACGGAGACTGAAGGACAAACATAAAGATGTGCCAACTAGGACACCTAATGGTGACAGCAGTGGAATCAAAATGGAAGATGGTGGAATTGGATCTAAGATCAGTGTCAAGGAAATTTCTGGAAGCCTTCTGAAGGAGCACCTCAGTAAGCAGGATGTAATGAATGGACTTACGGAGAGCCAGGAGAGCAGGATGGCCAGTATCCGTGCAGAGGCTGACAAGGTTTATACCTTCACCGACAATGCCCCAAGTCCCTCCATTGGCAGTTCATCACGGCTTGATGCAAGTGGCAGCTGCATGGGAACGGACAGCAGCAGCAAGAACAACAGTCCTGCTTACTCTGACATCTCAGATGCTGGGGACGATGGGGGATCTTCTGAATGTCGCTCGGATGGAAACAGATCCAAGTCTGCATCCTCAGTCTGTTCTGAGGTGAGCACCAACAGTATCCATGGTAACTCTGGTAAAACCCCACCCACGGCATCTGCCCCATCATCAAAAGATCCCCAATCCCCATACTATCACAGTTACGAGCCCTACTACCTGCAAGGGTACATGCAGTCGGAAAGGCAGAACAGCAGCAGCGTCGCTTTCCACAAAAGCTCTGTTCATGACAGTAAAGGGAAAGACCGAAAGGAAGAAGTGAAAGATGAAGATAAAATCTCCTCCCATGAGTTTTCAGATTGTAAGAAAGGTGACGGGCCACCTCAGTCTCAGCTTCAGCTGGCTATGAGTCAAACTCAGACGGCCTTGGCTCAGTCCCTGTACTACGGCCAGTACTCCAGAGGACTGTACATGGACCAGAAATTGTTACTGGCTTCCAAATGCTGTGACCAGACACCCAATGTTAAGCAAAGAGGTGAAAGGGGACAGGGGGTGAGAGACAGTGAGGACATTAAACATATGGTTGGGGGCTCAGGCAGTGGGCCCATGCTAGGTAAAGGTTTAGATGGTGCTAAAGGTTGCTGTCCCAAACCCATCCTGTCCTACGTGGAGATGAGTGAGAGAGGAGAAAGGGGGCCGAGTCTGGGCATAAAGTCGGTGCACGGTGGCATGGTGGACCAGCACCAAGTCTCAATGAAAGACTGTGATGACATCAGGTCGCCCTCCTCTTCCTCTTCTTCGTCACTCCACAACCCAAACAGTCAGACAGATCTGGACTCAAATGTTTCCTTTTCCAGTGTAAGTTTCTCCATCTGTCTATAACCTGCCGCCGCCGCTGATGGTGTTGTTGGTGTGGTTTAATGACTGCTGTTGAGTGTCACAAAGAGATTAATCAGACATTGTGTACAGCTAAACCAATAGGTGCTAATAACAAAGACCATGTGGGTTCTGTGGTGCTGTAGCTCTACTTTGACATACTTCTTCAGTCACTGTGGTAAAAAGATTGTGTAGTTAGTTTTGATCGATGCAAATGTTTTTCATGTTAAAAGTGAGAATTACTGAAGGAAATGTGTAATTTCAACTTTAAGTGTAAATATAAAACACATAAAGGAACAAACTGTAATAATACAAATGTTTCTAATACATCAGTGGTTTTGATATAAGCTGCTTTTTTCAGGAAGCTTGTACAAATTTTTATCATGTCTCAACATGCAGTTAACCGCTAACTCTAGCCATGCTAGGTCATGTAAAATGGTTATGAATTAAATAACAGCTGTGTTGAGGAGGGAAGGTTATTTCTTCCTTCAGTTTGGCCTAAATTCTGCAGTTGCTCATGTGTGACATGTCTTGATTCCTGTCATTGAGAGGGACACCACACTCCTCACATTCCACCTCTGAATGGCCGCCTCCTGTTGAAACGTCGTCATCCTTCATCAACATCACACCCAGAGCCAGTGATAGATGGTCTGTCTATGGCTCTGTCTGTTCACTCAAGTTCACAGTGTTTCCTCTATAGTCATTCAGCAGCGGTGGGCCATCGCAGCAAGAAAGTCTCCAGAAAATATGCAAGTCATTGGTACAAGAAAGTCAGAAATTTGCCTTGCTTTCCCTCTAAAAAAACACAAAAGAGACAAATCGCTGAAGAGCTAACATTTAGCCCTTTTTGAGTAAAAAGGTAGTTGGTATTAACTCTGCAACTGGCTGTATAAACAAAAACTGGGAGAGAGACGTGGACCGAAGTTGAACTGAGCCCACCCACCACTGTTAACAAATAATTATAGTGGAAACACTGCAACTAGCACCAACACTTGTCCCCATCGATCTAGCCCTCAGACGGCCCAGCCTGGGCTCACCGCCTCGCTCACGGCAAATACTCAGAGCTTCAGGGTCAACATGGAGAGGAAGCAGAGGAGGGTGAAGCAGACAGTGGAAAAGAATGGGGAGCTACTGTGGAACCTGCCGGGGCCAAGATGACCTCAGGAGGAGGAGGTGTCAGTGGAGATGCTAAGAAAGCCAGGGTCCATGGATCCCATGAGCTTCCACCCACCATCGACATGGAGGATTCAGACAGGCTGGAAGGGCTGGATGACCAAGGACTGGAGCCAATAGGAGGGCTGTCTGATGAGTCCCAGAGTGCCCGGGCAGCGGTGTCTCCTCCCATGACCCCCCAACAACCCTACATTCAATACCAGCACTCCTCCTACCCTCCCTACCTGGCAATGTGTGAGGGCAGCGGGGGCTCCTACCGAGGAATGTCCCCAACCCTAGTCCACAATTATCCAGGTAAGAGACCGAGTAAATGGTTGGGATTACTTTAAAGGAACAGTTCAACTATTTGGAAAGTACAGTGTTCTTACTTTATTGTTAGATGAGAAGATCGATACCACTGTCATGTTTGTTTCCTAAATACAGCCCAAGGATGGATTACTGAACGAGCCTTCTGGGCACAACCCGAGGGTTTAAGTGGCCCCTGAGAGGGCACTTTGTGAAGTGATTGTTCATATTTAGTGTTTGTTCACCGTTCTGTGACTTTCAATGTGAAATGACTATACGAACACCAAAAATCCACAAAGAATGGCCATAAACAGTTTACAAATGACCAAAACAGAGAAATTAAAACTTAAAATATACAGTGTTAACCTAGAGACAAAGTACAAGCAAAACATAGATGCAAAGTAGCTTTAGAAAAGTTTCACGTGACCAAAAAGGGACATTGAAAGACCCCAGCAAGCAAAAACCATAACCTAAAATAGAGACAAAATGAACCAGAGATAGAGGGGTGGGGGACCTTTTTACCAGTCTGTGCTCAGGGGCCCATTTTCTCATAATCCATATTGTGTTAATTAGTTTTCCTCTGGGTAAATTGTAGGTGACACCAACAACCTAAAATAAGCACAAAATTAACTCAGAGAGACAAAACAATGATATGACTATCAAAAAGGCAGAGAATGACCATTAAAGGATGATGATTACCAACAAGAGGAACACGATGGCCTAAGATAGACACAACATGAACACACAGACAAAAAACAAACAAAAATAGTTACAAAATGCATAACTGTTCAAAATTTATCAAGAAGAGACATGGGACAACTAAAAATTGACACAAAATGACTACACAGAAAAGAAAATTTAAAACAGAAATAAAATAAACGAAAAATATGACTACCAAAAAACACACATGACCACAAACAAATGAAAAATGGCCAAAAACTGACACAAGATGACATAAAAAATTAAAACAAAATTACTCCAGAATCAAAAAACAAGCAAAAAGAGGCACACAATGACAAAACTGCCCCATTTGTAGTGTTTTAGTCTTTCATTCCTGGTTAGCATAGCTTAGCCCAAAGACTGGAAACATGAGGAAACAACCACAATGTTGTTTTTATGACTTGGTTTTTGTAACGTAGAAATAATGTGTTAATTAGTGTTCTTCAGGGAAAATTGTAGGTGTGGGAAATTGCCAAGCTAACTAAACTTTAGCATCTCATTTATTGGACAGACATGATAATTTCTAAGTCTTGCAGACAGATGAATTGTCAGTTCATATGTAAGTGATGAAAACAGGTGAGCTAACAGTTGACGAGCGAGAGATAAAAGCAGCTGAAATGTCAGTCGATGTGCTGTATGAGCCATGAAAGGAACTAATGTGTCAATTAATGATCAAACACTGAGAGCACTCACTGGCAGGTTAGTAAGAAAAAAAGTCAGATGAAGTGTAGGAATAGAAAGTTGTTCAACTGTTATCATCTCTCTAGCACGAAGTTTTGTAGCTCCTAGTTAAACATGCTCCTGTGTTCATCAGAAAAACCCACTGCACACTGCCTGTGTGCACCAAACAGCAGACAGAAGTCTACAAACAGGAGACACTGAACTAACTTTTTTCAGGTGGATACAAATGCCTGCACCCAAATGGAATGATAATGTTTGCTGGAAGTAGGCTAACATTTTTAAACAAGCTCAAGATTATATCCTAATAAATATTAATATAAGTCATTCAACAGTGGTTTATTTTTCCTATGCAGCAAGTTTTACATTTTGCCAACACTTATTTTGTCAGAACGAGTGGCACTTAGGGATCATACTGTGCTGTTTATACAGTCATATTCAGTACACAGAGAAGTGCTGCTATTTATTGATGTGCGTTGGTTTATAATGAAACTGCACACACACGGTCTCAGTGGAGCATGGTTAGATTAGGAGGGCTCTGCTGTGTGCATGAGCCATGTATTCAATATTCAGAAGAGAAACAGCAGAGTCTTTGCAATTCTATAAACGTGGAATGGAGTGGCAATGGAAAACTGCTTCACGCATGTTAAAATTAGTGGCGCTGAATGTCTCTTATAGCTGAACTGACTGGTGTGGTGTGAAGGTTCACAGACACAGTCTAGATTTTAGTTCTGCCTGAACCACACTGTGGGGCCTTTTAATTAACTAATCGCCCCCCCACTAACACTGGTTTCTCCATCCTCACATGATTCCCACCCTTATCTCTGTGGCCATCCTGGTTCCTTAAGTTCACTACACTATACTAGTGAGAAAAGATTTAAAATTGACAAAATCAAAGTCATCACTCGGTTTCACTTTGAAAAGGCTTTTATTGTAATTACAGGAGAAACTGTTTCAGTTTTAACTGCGCAAACACCCCTAAAAACCTAACATGATTTATATATTAGTTAACCACCAAATGTAAAATGAACCCTATAAAGATGAAACATTTTAAACAAACATTTTAAAGGTATTACTTTAGTGTCAGGATCTTTTCTTTAGTAAATAAGGAAAATGTGGCTTGGAGCAGCCTCTGAATCACAGAAACAGTTTAAAACATAGAAGACACAGGCAACAACACAAGGTATTAATCTAAGTGCACCTACAGGGACAGGTGTTCTCAGTTTAGGTACTACAATCTACTGTAGGTGACAAATTCACGGACTGTATCTTTAAATATTAGTGACTGACAAAGGCTTGCTTTAACTGGCTTTATAAAGTCATTTTGTGTGTGTGTGTGTATTTTTGCCTCTGTCTCTATGTGTGTGTGTATGTGTCCACCAGGTTTCCACTATCCTCTATACGGTAAGACGGCAGGCAGGGAGGAGTCGGAGGTGACACCACCAGGCAAAGGAGGAGCTGTGAGCAGCAAGCAGAGCAGCGACTCGTCCTCTTCCTCAGCCAGAACAACACTGCAGGAAAGGGTCAGAACAAACAACAGGGATCAAATCAAAAGTCCCTGCTTGTAGACGTTGACACTAGTGACAGTCATGCTTGATAGAGTGAAGTGCTGCAGTTCCACTTTCAGGACTAAAACCCAGACATCACATAACACCACTCTGATCATACCTGTTATAGTAACACAATAGGAAAGATGTTACTCAGAGAGAGGTTTTGTCATAGCAATGAATAAACCTGAGTGCACATTCAAGTAAGTAGAAGTGTGTTTAATTTTCATAAAGTAGTGAAGCAGATGAAAACCTATTGCTGTCAGGAGGGAAATATGACAGCTGACTTTGGAAAATGGTTAACAGAAATGCAGTTTTATTATTGTTTTAAGTTTACCAGGGAAGTTCATTGTTCAGCCTTACGATCACAAATTTCCAGTCTACACAGAAGCACTCTAAAAGTTTTAATTGCAGTGAGTAGAGTCATAAAATAAAAATGTTGATAATAAGGTTCAAAGTAAAGCTGAGCAAACAACTACTCCCCACAGCTTTGTCTTTGCATTTGTACAGAGAGAATTAGGATTTTTCTGAATGCAATTCAGTATAGTCAAATATTTTGGAATCAGTCAGCTGGAGGCCATTAGATGAACCCCAGCTGAAGTCACTAAAGTGTTCTTATCATTTCTGCTTAGTGTTTAATGCAGACATTTGCAACTGCATTTGTTCTGTGCTTCTGTTTATTCAGCATTTTTCAGTGTTTAAAAGCACCTGATATGACTGTGGCAAGATTCAGGAAAAAGGAAAAATTTATGTTTCTACAGCCTGGTGAAAAGGGATCCCCTGAGGGAGAGCGAGAGATGGAGCGCGAGAGAAATCACATGTCGTTCGCCCGACACCTCCACACACACCATCACACACACCTGGGTATGAGCTACAACCTGATGTCAGGACAGTACGACATCTACCAAGGTACAACTGCACAGTGATCGCAGTGTTTTTCATTTAAGTGTCAAAATGTGAAGGGCTGCATCATGTTAGAAACTGAAACTGTCTTTATCTGTCACTAGAAGTCTTCAAAAGGTTCTGTCACAAAAATCCAGCACTATAAATCTAACACCCAACGATAATCAAAGATGATACAATACAATATGTTGCACAATGCAGTGTGATATGATATGACAGAATATACACTACTCACAAAAAGTTAGGGATATTTGGCTTTCGGGTGAAATTTATGGAAAACGAAATAAAAAGTTCACACTACAGTGATATTATATCATGAAAGTAGGGCATTTAAGTAGAAGCATGCAATGGTGATTTCCT
>JAUMHL010000030.1:24992957-25038492 GCA_032362345.1 Sandelia bainsii
CAGTGTAAAGCGCTTTGAGTACCAGTATAGGTAGAAAAGCGCTATATAAGTGCAGACCATTTACCATTTACCATTTATATCTATATATATTATTAATCTTATATCAGTTTTGGCCATTTTCCTAATCACATCATCAGTCTTTGATTGATTATCTACCCTCCAGGTTGCCATTAGAGCCGGTACAGTTTAGATGATTGCTGATTGCTCCATCACAATAAACAATTTGTCGCCATTTTTGTCAGTTGTATTATTGCACGGTGAAGAAGTTGCATGGGTCCTAAGTTGAAACCTTTGCTTTATCTGAAACATTTTCAACTCACACTGAGGTCTCTGCTTCAATTTGTGCTGCCTATAGCTGCAAGCACTTGTTCTTGGTAAATGGTTGGTAGATGGGAAATGGCTGCATTTATGTAGAGCTTTTATCTACAGCGCTTTACAATTTCAATCTTATTCTCCAATTCACACACACACTCACACAATGATGACAACCGAGTTATCATATAAGATACAAGGAGCAATTTGGCTCAGGAGGAGCTAGGATTAGGGGACAATCCGTTCTGATCCACAGCTGCCCCTCTTGCATCTTTTGATTGACTTTGTATGCAGCTGCTCCACCTCTAGAATTTGCGTCACCTTCAGTCTGAAGACGACGATTGTCTTAAATGAGCTCTTGAGGTAAATTGTGGCCAGTATGTGGCTGAAAGTCTGTGTTTTGTCTTTGTCTCCACAGAAAGCGAAGGGAAGAAGTAGGACCATGTGACCACATCTCACATGAGGAACGACAGATTTATCAGACATCAATTCCATGGTGTTGAATAAGCTTCGCCTCGCTGAGAGGCAGAGAACAAAAATACAAAAAAATTAAACTCGTGGATTTCTTACTAATGACAACCACCTGTTTTATAACATGGCGAGAGGCAGATGGTAGAGATGGACAGAAAGCAGGAACGGGACCTTTTTGGAAGGAGGAACTATCTGTACAAATCCAGAATCAAAAGCTTTCAGTTTTACAGAGTTTTGACAGATGCAGGCGGCACGTATAAAACATCCCAGAGCACCATGCACTTCTCTGTGGTGTTCAACTTTATAAAATGCACATTTATTGTAGTGTATTATGACGATGATATGACTGAATGTACTGATGACTCACATAGTGTTGAGCTTTTTTGTTTTTTACTTCTATTGGGAAACAGCATTAGGAAGCTAAAAGTCTATTGTTATCCTTATTATTCTCATTATGATTATTGAAGTGGACCTCCTCCCTCCATAGTGCTGACTCTACATTTGTATTACTAACCTGTACTTGAGCGTAACCATGTTGATTGTATTGTCTTTATGTGAGAGTAAACCTTCACTTCGACCTGCCCAGTGCCATGTAGGAACCCAGTGGTGTATATATTCTGTACAGATTCATGGCAGAGTACTAACATGCTTTATGGTACTCTATGTTGATCTCCATCAGCCATGCAAGGGAGCAGCAGGCGGAGCGGGGAAAACCAGCAGAAGCAGAACTACTATGTCTTTATTAGCTACTGTGAGTCTAGTTAATCTGCAGCAGTTTGTCCCAGATGCACATGTCGTACTAACATTGTCACTGATGTTACAATTATAGTGTGCTGTAGGGATGACATATTTTTATAGACCAACTTGGAAGCTAGCATCACCCTGGTTCCCTCCACAAGACGTCAGTGGGATTTTTCCGTTGGTTTTTGGATTATTGCTCTGTTAGAACAAGTTTATGATACTTACACGTTTTGTTCAGCAAGATAGTCTTAACAGATCCACACCACATCTATCACTTCTTCAGTTTTGATGACTAAATATGATCACCAGAAGTAAAAAGCTATTTGAAGGCTATAAATAAACTACACCACAGCCTCGTGACTTCAGCGTCGCCACCACTAAGCTTCCGACTTGTAATTCGACTTAGTTTGACTTCTACAAAAGCATTTTCTCTCAGCGTGTGCTGATCTTGATAAATCTACAAGTTGAAATGACTGTTAGAATAGTTTACAAGCGCATGAGGCTTGGTGCGATGACATTTGTATTGTCACTTGCTAGGAACCACTTTTTTGAAGATTCGTAAAAGCTTTTAAAAAAAAATCGTGTGTGGTGGCATTTACCAATATATTTTATGTTATAGAAAAAAATGTGAAAATCTCTGGTCCTTCTGCTAAATACAGATCTTATTTTGAGGCATCACACAAAAGAAAATGACAAGGCACGAGGGAACCAGAAGTGCTAAAATGCCTTATCTGCGTTTTCGGACTCACTATTACGGCATCTATGACACATCTCATTTGGTGAGAGATGGCGTCCAGTGTCATTTAGTGAATGTAAGCCCCAGTTTGTTCCACTTTCTAACCACATAAGGCTGTAGATCCCTGTCTACACCTAGTGACTTTGGAGAGATCCCCTGATCATTCATCTAGTTCCAGGACCTGCACAGTAAAAACTACATTTAGAAAGCGGAGTGGCACAAAATGCCACGTTAGACCAATATGAACAACTATCTAGTTGACAGTGTCAGTAGTCTGTGAAGTGGTCTTATCTCTTGGTAATCGTAGAACATCCAACAAGATTTTGACTGAGAGTCAGAACTGAGAACGCCTTTCAGATGAGAGCTGGCTGACTGAGAAATCTCCACAAATGCTCAATTCCTCATAGTAGTCAGAAAACTGCATTTAATCGAAGGAATATCGATCCCATGAGATTTTGTCAAATGCTGGTTCAAAGGTCAAGAATACAATATGAACTATGTCAAACATAAAATCAGAGGTACAAACTGGGGCTAATGATGAATGCTAGTGAATGATTTTCTTTCAGCACAAATGATGCATGTGCAAGTTTTACTTTTAGTCACACACATCTGAAGGACAATTCCAGTGTTAATAATGTTTTTCATAATTTTTAAACATCCACTTATTTTTCATTACTTCTACAGCCAGAATTATACTGAAAACTAAATGGAATTTGGTGTGTTTGCTCAGGTACAATAATGACTTTATTACCAAAAAGAAGCTTTATTGTGGATCTTTTGAAGTTTCCAAACATTTTACACTAACCATAGAATTTTTGTTTAATTGATAGTGTTCACCAGTTTTTATATATTTCTGTTTAGCTTTTAAGAATTTGCTGTACAGGTTGTGTTTACTACGTCATATCCAGCAACAGTTTGAGAACATGCTAAATTCAGTTCAGTTTTGAGTATAGCTTTCTTCTTGACTGGGATCAAGTCATAATAAAAGATGTTTCTTTTATCATTTTATTTTGAATAAAAATTAAGATAGCTAAGAAATAAACTCTGAAAAATATGATAAAACCGTCTACGGTGTAGCTACAAAAAACAATAAGGTGATCCTGGAATTGTCCTTTTATTGTCAGTGATGCTGGGGGACGCAAGTCCCACAATCCTTTGCCCCGCCCGTGCTTCCATGCCTACTACAAGTAAACTAGCTCACCGCAGAGCCTCTGATAGACACAACAGTTAGGTTTTTGCCTTGGTGTGATGATAATAATAATGTTCAGGGTTTAGTGTCTTGTCCAGGGACACCTTGATATTTGGCCAGGAGTTGAACCACCAGTACCTGGGGTATGTGAGCAGCTGCCCAACAGACTGAACCACACTTGCCCTCATTTTAAATTAATTTTCACTTTCTCTTGTTTAATGACGCTGATATTCCATTTGCTTGGGCATAACCAACATTGGCCTTTAACATTGAGCCCCAAAAAATGCTGACAAAAGCTGGTGCTACTAGATGTGTTTATCGTCTGAACTACTAAACACTTTCACTGGCTGATCCTGTCTGATCGCCCAGCCTATAAATACTGTAGTTAAACATGAGTTCCTAAGATTTGAACCAGATTTTCCCAAGGAAATTAAAAATTGGCTGCCAATAGTTTGCGCAGATGTGTTTGAGACCTGAACAAAATACCAAACTTCTAAAAGGTTTTGCCTAGGCTTCTTTGCCACGTGTCCAATTTGAAATTTCTTGCAAGTAGTTTAAATCCTTGCTACGTCTGGTTGAGGTGAGGCTCAGTGTGGATACCAGATGGTATTGCTGTGGGCTATATAGGGCCCCACATGTGAGTGCCTAATCATCATACATGTGTCACTGTGTCAGAATATACAGTGTTGTTTCCTAGATTACTGCCAAGTCAGGTCTCCTAAAAAGCTGCAATTTGATCACATTTCAAAATGCTCAAATTTGCCTCTGCACATTTCCTGTGCCTCAACAAGTTCAGCTGCAGTCGGCACCAGTCAGGCCAGTGTACGTGGTTCCAATTCATCCACGTGTGCAAATGAACTGTCGGCTATTTGAGATACAACGGATTTCTCTCTGATTCCTCACACTGCATGTCTGAAGGCAAACTATTAATCTGTAGATTAATAGTGCCTGTGCAATGGAATAGCTGATAATACTGTCTAGCCATCTTGCTAGTTAGTTAGAGAAATCATTTAGCAAACACTGATCTTGTTGTCAACATGCTCACACTGTTTCCTTCAGCCTACATTAGCTAGTACACTAGATATATGAACAACAACATTAGTTTTAGCTTGTTACTTGCTGCACTTAACATGCTAGTGCAATGTGCAATGTTTCATGATCCAAAATGGCTGCCACCTCTTCCGTTAGGCGTAAACTCGCTCTAAGCTGTTTTCATTTCATGTTGATTGGAAATACAAGCTGGAGAACTGGATTTCCAATGATTTATAATTAAGATTATGTGAATTCAGCCTGGCTGCATATGAACTATTGGTATTTAATTATTGTTGCCAACATGGCTGACAATACAACGTTGTCTATCAGCAGCTCTGCTTGACTTACACAACACCTTACCTGCATAGTATCAGTGATCATTCTATTACTTGAATATAGTGCTATGAACTCTGTTTACAAAATGCTGTCAAACTTTTGGGAGACACAGTGTTGTCTTATAAAGGCTGCTTGGTATGTTCAGTTCGTTCACCCGGTGTATCCAGTTAATAACTCACTGAAATAAAAACATCAAACCTGCTCTTGCTTTTTTATACTGTATATGCCTTAATTCATATGTTTGGCAATCATGATTAAAGGATGTTTATATATATTCTTTTGTCTGGGGTGTTTTTTTTTTACTGACACAGAATATGAATACAGCTGTGGATCAGTTGGAAGGGCAGTGAACCCCAGGATTGGTGGTTAGACTCCCAGTTCCTGGTTCCTGGACACATGTTGAAGTGTCCCTTGACAAGACCCATTCAATGCAACTGCCTGTCCTCAAGAATTCCCCCAGAATTAATAAAGTATCAGGTATTATTATTTGATTTGTTTTTACAATATATGAACCAACAACATATGAATGTAATAATAATAATAATTCAATATTACATTAAGGAACTGTGCGCATTATATAGACAGTTGTGAATGTCTTTGAAGGTCTATTTTTAAAACTCAGAAACATGAATGTGACTAAATGTATTTTTTTAGTTTACTGAAACATTTTGTGTTTACGTTGGACCAGAACCACAGACAGAAAACAGGGTGAAGAAATGCTGATTTATTTATTTTATTTTTTCCTCACTGTGTAGTTTAATACTGTATATTATTAATGTGTATTTTAAGTAGCCTATTTTTATTAAAATTATTACATTGCAAAAGTATGCACATGTTAAAGCCATTTACACTGATATTTTCAGATACACAATCAACTTATCAAGACATAATTGATCTAGTGTAATTGATGACTTTTTCTTCCTGTCCCTTGTGCTGCTGTGAAGTTCCCCTGGTTTGGGATTAATAAAGTCAAGTCTAAGTTTAAATGTTTACTGAAATTCATATTGTATACTGTAGACAGAAAACAAAGTAGGTAAAATGCAGCTAAAAGTCAAATAATACACAGTGACTAAAACAGTCTAAACTAGAACTAAACAAAAGCTGCATTATTATTATCACAAGTACTGTTATCATTTTATTAGAAGTTGATTTTGAGGTACTTTCCTATTTTGTGCTACTTTATACTATCATAAATACTGTACTTTTTACAAATTTGTCTGACAGTCACTACTTAGTTTTTCAGTGAGACTTTAAAATTACGACTTTGTAAATTTCTTGTACTTGCTGCCTGAAGAATAAACCTGGTGTGATTTATTTCAGTGATGCACTTGCGCTGCAGTTCTACCTCCTGCCGACAGAGGGCGCCAAACAGAATCGTCTCCATCATCACTTCCGCTTTTAAAACAAAATGGGTGGCGCCAAAGCTTGACAACAAAGCGTCTGTTAGTGTTTGCAGCCTGTAACGGACAGTTACACAAACATCTGCCGTGTTTAAACTTTGTGTCTTCAAGTAAATTCGACATTAAACGACGACGTAGAGAAGATTTTCACAGTTTCTGATAAATAGTTGAGAAGGTGGAGCTGTACAAATGTCAACATGGCTTCGAAGACCGACCAACTTCTCATCGTTGTGTCCATTCTCGAAGGTAAGCACGTCAACCTGCTCGCTTTTAAAGTAAATTACGCATTTTTATTACCAATATTAAACATTAATAGATACTTTGGACACATTTAGCACAGGCATACAGCGATTACACGAGTGTCATTGGTCAGGTATTATCTATCTGGCTGAAATCAGCGTTTTGCCACAGGTGGTGTTAGCTTGGACGGTTAAATCCACCCTGTAATTAACTGTAACGGTAACTGGATAATTAATCGCTTTCTCTCACAAAAGACACAACTTTAAAAGGCAGATGTTAGACCAGAAAGTGGTACACTAATAAACTTCACTTTAACTTTTGGAAACTCTATCTTACAGTTGAACAGCTTCTTACTTTTAACATTAAAACCCAAATGACTGTACACTACGTTACACTTCAGACTCAGCTGTTGGCCACTGTATTAGGTACACCTGTACAGTCCAACATGAATTCTACTTTTACAAAGTTAGAATTTCTCAGTTTTTGTGGAAACTGTCTGAAAGTGATAATTTCACTATATGTTTATTATTGGGTCGTTATATTAACAGGTGTTTCTAATGTTTTCGCTTATAGGTGTGTCTAATAAAGTGGCCAGTGATTATATATGTACATAATATCATCAGAGGTTGCAGAGATACTCAATACTCAAGTAAAAGTGCAAATAAGTGCCTAAAAAGTACTCCACTTCAAATTGTTTACTCAAATCGAAGTACTAAGTGCATGCTTTAACATTTAGTTAAGTTACACAAGTACAGCACTCGTCTAGGTTTGTGTGACAAAGATTTCTAGTAATTAATAAACATAATGTCAAAGGTCTATTTTACCCAGGTGTGGAACACAGGTTAAAGGTGGAGCAGATTTTACCTACTTATGTGGTGTCAGGTGTTTAATTCTTAAAAATACATCATCATTTTTGGTTTATTATCTTTTGAATTTATAATCTGCATCTGCAAAGTAACAAAATGCTTTTTCAGTTTTGTGGGGGAGTCCCAGGTTTCCTCCCAGAAAACGTCTGTGGAGCTGTGTCAGCACCGTCAGACCTGTAGCAACCTGTGACGCTGCCAGCTACAGTAGCCTGGAACATCATTATTTATAATGAGCAAGTGTCAGTGTCTAAATGCAAAAGCATGAATTAAGTTAATTATCTTTAAAACCATCAAGTTTGTGCCACATATCTGGGACCTAGTCATGTTATTTATTTATTATTATTCACAAAAATGTGATATGAATGTGAATAAATTCTTGTGCTTAATAAATAAATGTTGCCCTCCTTTTCTTTTATCATCAAGCTTCTACTTACCGGACTCAGACTTTAGGTGAAAGTTTGTTCAGCTGTTCTGCAACCAGTTTATGGGACACATGATTAGGAAAGTAAATCTTTCTCTCTTTCTTCAGGTCGTCACTTCCCGAAGAGCCCTCGACTCAGTCTTATAGTTCAAGCGAGTTTTGACGGCGAGCAGCTGGCTACAGACCCAGTAGAGCACAGAGAGCAGCCTCAGTTCAGCACTGAACTGGCCTGGGAGCTTGACCGCAAGACGCTGCACCAACACAGGTCAGTAGCTCTAATGTTCTGCGGTCGAGATGTAAACAGATTCAAAATTACAAGTTGTCACTACTGTTTTGACGCAGTGTTTAATTATAGAAATGTTATCATGCAAACCATGTCTGTTTATTTCCCATAATGAAATAAATATGTTTTTACTTGACAACATGTTGACGTTGTTTAATTTCTAGTATTGTATTTTGTAACATTGATCTGTCTCTGTGGCTCTTTCCTCCCAGACTGCAGAGAACTCCTATCAAGCTTCAATGTTTTGCTGTTGACTCAGTCAGCAAGAAGAGAGAGAGTGTCGGTTACATTGTCCTCGATCTCCGATCAGTACAAGAGGTCAAACAGGTACAGTAAACCCCGTCTCCTTCTGTCTGTGGCCGCAGTAGTTGGGATATTGTAACAAGTAACAGTAATCCTTTAGAGAGGTGTAAAGATTAACTTTGTGTGTGTACGTGTGTCAGGAGCCACGGTGGTATCCATTGCTGAGCAGTAAATACACCAAACAGAGACCAGCCCTGCTCCTCAGCATGGTCCTGGAGAATGACACCAAACCCTCTGGACCCTCTCCTGATAGGTTCAAAGCCAAGAAGGCCCCACCCCGACAAGGTCAGCTGGTTGTCCAGTACTGTTTGCCTTCATCAGTGTTCTCCCTGTGTTATCTTTTGTGTTGTGTAACTTTATCGTCTGATGTTCTTTCTCATGTATTTATTGAGCACATACATGCAGCAGTGGTAAAGTCTAGTGAAGAGACTTTAATTGATATTCTGTTCACTAATTTTATTTTCTGCAGTGTTTCCACTCTGTCTCTCGGGTAAGGTGTCACTTCTGTGTGCTGTATTAGAACCGATTTCATGTCATAGAATTGGAGTAAAATACTTAATGTCTTCTGGCCACATTGGCTGTTGTTCTTTAAGATCCACTTGACACATTGTGGTGTTTTACAAGTAGTGAAAGGATTATGACGTTTCCCGGCCTTAAAGACTGAATAGTTTAAGTCTCACATGTAGCATTAAAAGTCCAAGTAGTGATGCGATTGGACAATATCCTGAAGGGCTGTACGACAGATTTGCTGTTTGTTGCTGCATTAAAGTTATCTTGGATATTTTTCTTACCAACTCTATTTCTAATCAAGACATTCATTTACGATGCATTTTTGTTATTCCCAGTACAGCAGATCTCTCTCAGGGGCCTGTTTGCGAGGAGGGGGGAGCAGCTCTCTCCCTCTCAAACACTGCAGCGCACGCAGGCATACTTTTTTAACATGTTTAATATACTAAACTAAACACTTTACCCAGTTTTTAAAGTACCAGTAAAACTAGTAATTTGGTTAAAATCTTAACAATAACCATTCCTAATTATGATTTTTGTGTGACAACATTGTCATATTTCTCAGCGATTGTTCTTCCTACCAATATTTCTAGTTTATCTTTGAAAACTTTGAAAAACTCTGTGATTGACTGTTGTCAATCACAAGCATTACACTTCACTGGAGTGCAGAAAGTTTTGGAGCTGTGGCATCATTTCCCATCTATATTTACACTAGTCACAGGTTTACTGACCTGTAAAAATAGTAAAGCAGTATTTTCAGAGTGGTTTAGTATGCAGTTTTTCTCTATTATTCACTATGCTCTTTGCATGTAGGACCAGCATTGGCTAAATATAAGCATGAGTGCTTGTTGTGCAGCTTGTTCAGTATCTGACCTTGGTCACTGTGTTGAAGGATTGTGTTCTGTTACAGTCTCAGCTAAGTTATTTCCCTGTACTTTTTAAAATGTTGTATTTGTATGGAGTGTTTGTACTGACAAAGACATCAGCCAGTGATGTGTAGTCACTAATAACATTCTGTTTGAGAAGTATATAAACCCTAAATGATGAATGCTGTCAGATACATTTATCAGCCAGCAGTGATGTGTGTTAAAATCCATCCTGTACAGTGTGCACGTCATGTTGAGGTGTGTTTTTTGTTTTGTACTTAGTCAAGCAATTTCCCCTTTGATTGATTTTTTTGACTTGAACCCGGGTTTCTACCTTGTTTACATGTTGTCTGTAGTTGTGTAGAGACCCAGATTTACTTTGGGTTCAGCTCCAGTTGTGTAAGCAACCCTCACGGAGCGACACACATTTGGGAGTTATAGTTGTGAAAACTATAATTGCACAATAAATTGCCAAGATAAAATAATATAAAAAAAAAACATATTTCTTAGACTTAAAAAAAACAGACTTTTTCTGGTCCCAGCTTCTCTTCTGGTTTTGACTTGATGTAACTTTTCTGTTGAAATCCATTTAAAAAAATGTTTTATTAAATGTTCTTTGCTGTCTCTCTGCTGTTAATCATGTTTCTTCTGCCTTTTTTTGCTGTAGGGTCTCCAGCAATAACTGAGCTGCTCCCAGACAAGCTGGAATCTGTACTGATCCCAGACCGGGGCTACCATCAGGTCGGGCCTGCAGATCACTGCACCGACATCTTCGTCCTGTCAGTCACTGTGGCTTTTGCTACCAAACTAGAACAGGTAAACACACGACAACTTCTCTAACAGGACGTCACAGACCGAGCTTTACAGAATGCTGAATCCAGTTTGCTGGTAGAAAGTAGAAAAACACTCAGTCAAAATGACTTTAACAGTTAATTGCAAAATAACTTCGAAAATGTGTTGAAATTCACACGTTGGTCATAATGTGAACAGTGTTAATTGTTGTTTAAACATTATTGCTTTAACTCTTAACAGCCCCCACGTGGACTGTCTGTCCCCCAGAGTGTCGTAAGAAGACAGAACCAATCTGCATTAAACACATCTCTTCTGTCACACCACCGTTAAAAATTGGGTGAAATGCTATGTAGTAGAAGATTTGACTTGGAAAGTAGTTTTATTATTTGTGTATTGTTTTGTAAACCAGTTTTAAGTCAGTTATATTAGTGGATTAATAAATTAATGGCTAGACCTGGAACCCTGAGCACTTTAAATGTAACACCCTGTCCACAACAATTTCCCCATGGGGAATAATGAACTATAGCAAAATGTCCAAAGAAAGGTGAAATGGTTTTGAAAAGCACTACTTTAATATACAGAGTGAAAACATGAATTTATGAATGGCAGTGTAATGAGTTAGAACCAACATGTTTTTTCTTATCGTTCCCCACAGTTGATCCCCAGCACTATGAAACTCTCAGCAGAGGGGTCAGAGTTCTTCTTTTACTATTCTTTACTGGGGAACGACATCACCAGCGAGCCTTTTCACAACCTGCTGAGCCCTGACTTTGAGCCAGAGCGCGCCTCTGTGCGCATTCGCAGTAACAAACAGATCCTCCGGACCTTCCTGTCTCAGCAGCCCAGTTTACAGGTGAGAGTTAAAATGCCCACGATAACTCGTCACTCTTACCTTTCACCGCTCCTCTCTCTACATGTTCCTGTTGGTTTGTCGTCCTCAGATCCATCTGTGTTGTGGGAATCATTCTCTGGGCAGCACCGATGTTTCTCTCTCAGCTCTGGCTGCAATGTCTGTGGACCTGGAGAGCAAGGCAGCGACAGTGGAGGGAGCATTTGTGCTCCAACCTCCAAAGCGCAGCAAGCAGACGCTGCCAGCTCTGCCTGCTGACCTGCAGCCGACTGTGGGGCTGTCTGTTACCCTGAGGAGGGAGGAGGTCACACCACAGGTACACACATCCTGTCAAAAAACACATTTTTAGCCTTCGATGTGCAGTTGCAACCGACGAGGACATAAAACAGACTGAAATATTAAAATACAAGTCAAAAGGTCAAAGTCATAATTTTGACTATTTGACCATTAATATTATTTTTTCATCATACTTTTTTCCCCTTTGTTGTGTAACACATACGAAACAAAACTCTGAAAACGTGTCTTTTCTGCTCTCACTAAATGTTTGATGTTTATTTATAGTTTCCTAAAATTAAAGAAATTACAGTGAAACTGAAATTGATCATTTGAAGTTAAGACAGAAAACAGCATATACACCACGTGAACTACAGCTGAAGTAGCATAGCTGTTAGAAACGTGAATGTTTTTAGTTTATTATTATTATTTACTAGCCTGTTAGCTCCATGCTAACACATAATGGGATATACCATTGCCATGCTAACAGCAATTAGCATTGGTACTGCGGTAATACCCCAGTTGGAGTAGTCAGTGGGGTGGGAGGTGTCATGTGGTCCATCACTGGTCACTAACAAACTTGTGATTTGGAAATTGGGCCATACAAATAAAATCTGATTTGATTTGACTCCAGGCTCTTTTCAGACTCACTTTGGACTTGGTGCCATACTTAGAGTTAGTCATTTAGCAATTTTTCCTTTTTTTCAGTCTTTAGGGAATAAAGAAGGAAGTGGAACTCAGCCACAGTCTGTCCGTCCATCTGTCCCTCCACCTTCTCTCCGTCCCGAGATCAGAGAACAGAGACCTCGAAGCTCCTCTCCAGGTGGTAAACCTCCCGTCTCTTCTCCTCTGCGTCCTCCTCCTTCCTCTCATACAGAGAGCGAAGCAGAGAGTCTGCTGGAAGAGCCTCAGCAGAGAAGAGAGCAGGCAGGAATGGCAGGTGAGGCCCAAAATGCTGCATCTCATACATTCTCATAAGAAGAAGTGTCAGTCAGGTTTTGAATGACCAAGAGCATTTGTTCACTCGTCTCTAGCTGCAGATTTGGAGGTTCCTGTTCAGCTGCACAGTCAGACAGAAGCTGCAGCAGAAGGAGGAGCGTCATCCATCAGTGTTTCTGCTCCCAAAGTGTCCATCCCCTCCTCTGCCCATCACTACTGCTTCTCTCTGGACCTCTGCAGCCTGGGAAGGCTCAGCCTGACACACCCCATCGCTGCAACGCTCAGGTAAAAACACTTACTCTGATCTGAGCTGTTTTTTAGTGCCTAAAATCAGAGAAATAACCGACCATTCAGTGCAGTCAAATTCAGTTTTTAACAATGTGTCTCTCTTGTGTTTCAGATACTCCTACCAGTTCTTTGGCAGCGCAGCTCCTATCATGACTAACCCTCCTGTAGAGCTGCAGAGGAATATGGAGGTGTCACTGCCCAAGTCTTACTGTGCCTTTGACTTTGCCGCATTACCACAGCAGCTGCAGGACACCTTCCTCAGGTAAGAACACACAGACGCACGTGGAGACTTTCATCTTGGCATTTTCACTGCTTCATTTGTGCACACATGTTCACACAGTGCGCTCTGTTAGGAAGAAGGCCGTAACTGATGGTTGTAGAAATGTTGTTACTGATAATAGTTTTTAGTAAATGTTGTTAATCTTACAATATGTTATTTTCTTTGTATTATTTGTGTTTATTTTAGTTAAGAGATTAAACTAATTTCACTCTTTCCCTACAGAAAATTTAGTTTTAAAGTTATTAAAGTTATTGTGATTGCAGCTTGAAATAAATGCATTTTTAGCTGCTACTGGTGCTTGATCTTTGTTTCCCAAAGAATTAAATTAAATGAGAACAACAGAATTATTTATTTGTTAGTGACTAGTAATGCTACTTTACTCAGATAATGTTTAGACTCATTGTTTGCAAACCAGCTTTTGGCCAGTAGATGGTGCCGTAGGACTTTGTCTTTGACTGTTTTCTGTGAGGATTTTCATGATTTTTCAGTCCTGGTGCTGATTTTTGTTCAGCTGTCTGTGAGTGTAGGGAGTCCCACAGTGTGATGTCATGTGTTTGAACTCGCTGAGAGTATCTCTGCTTGTCATAGAGTTCCCCTGGTGGTGGAGGTTTGGCACAGAGACTCCACCAGCAGAGACCAGCTGATCGGACGAGCCTCCATCCAGCTGTCTCACCTGCTGAGCTCTGAGAGGAGCCGATTCCTGACGTCAGCAGGAGAACAGAGCTGGCGACAAACTCATCAGGACCGAATCCCTGTGGTCAAAGCACACGGGTAGGAAACAAGACTGACTGACTGAGTGACGGTAATGTGGCTGTTAATCCCTGTTTGACGGCTGTTTCCATCTGTTAGTCCAAGTGAGAAAGTCGCAGAGTTGAGCTACACGGTGACACTGGAGGACCTGGGACTGGTTAAAGCCACAGAGGTCATCGTGTCCCACTCCTCACAGGTGAGACAGCTGTGTGTTATATCCGTTAATACCTGCAGAATTCAACTCTAGGTGTGTCTTTTTTGTGCATGTTGGCTGCTAAGGCCTCTACTGATTTACTGTTTATGTTCCGTTACACATCATCAGGACGAACCTTTACACCCCACACAACCACCTTCACACCCTGCAGCACCCAGACCTGCTGCTCCCAGCTTTCCCTCTGACCCGCCGGCCCCCGCAGCTCCCAGAGACACCTTGGAGTACCGCACGGCGCTGGAGCTGGAGCTGTGGAAGGAGGAGCAGGAAGATTTGTTTGACGATCAGGTAAACACTGGATTAAAATGATTAGTATCAGATTTTTTTTTAAACTGATGTTGGACATGATTGTCTAAGACATCATTTTAAAATATACCTCTGTAGACTTGTAAAAACAACGTGAAAATATAGTTTCAGTTTTGGAAAATACACAATTGTGTAATTGTTAACGATGGTATTTTATTTTAGATAACTTGCTCTTTGCTCATCCTTCATGTCGACTGTATGTTTTATGTTCTGCTTAAACTGTTTTCAGTTGAGGAAGAAGGAGCTCAGCCACATGCGGGCGTTGGCGGAGGAGTGGAGGAGGAGAGACAGAGAGAGAGAAGCTCTGGTTAAGAAAAAGGTGAAGAGTTTACACCTACACTACCTGCAAACAAAATGCAACCACACGGCCCCTGTATATGCTGCACACATACAGCAGATTGTATGTTCTGAACCCTGGTTCTCTGCCTGTAGGAGGTGGAGTATAATCTGTTGGAGGAGCAGTTACAAAAGACTCTGTCTGATCTGGAGAAGAGAGAGAAACAGCTTGCTGAGGCCGAGCTCGAGGTCAGATGTTCGTCTGACACTTTACACAACACTGACATTACACACGGTGTTTATTTATGTGTGTTATTGTACAGAGTATTTGTTTAGGGTTTCATAATTATGTGCATGATTAAGATGTTTTCATTATGTATCAGTCAAACTTTATTTCCTTTTATACAGGTTAAAACAATTCAAAGCGTTTTACAGATAATTGAGACAAAACATAAAACAATGAGACTAATGCACATAGAGGAATAAAAAGATTAGACTGGATAAAAGCTTGTAGTCAGTTTTATTGATCTTTATTATGTTTTACTAATTAAATTACTATGGCAGAAAAAGTAAGAACTTTTTGCAATTTTCTAGTTTCAACAAACTCAATATTTCTAAGCTGATGAAAAAAGAAACTTAGGATAAAATGTGTCCAGTTGTTGGACTCGTTTACTGACTGATAGATTCAGAATTTGCGTGTTTTAATAAACAAGTCACTAAATAATAAGTAAAATTGCTCATTTTGTGTCACAGAGTTCCTTCTCTACTAGAGAACTCTTGACATCAGCGTTTATCACAGGATGTTGTTAACTGAAATAATAATATGCTGATGTAGTTTATTAAGTGGCGTGTTCAGATGTTTAAACTTTATTTAAACGCCTAACTGAGGACAGGAGCTGCAAATTAGCTTAAGCTAGACATGACCTCTTTTACACTTCTCATTGAACGATGTCTATCTGCATAAGTCAGATGAAATAAATATACACTAATAAACCAAACAGCAGTGATATTAGTTTTTGATAAATAAATCAGTCTTTTATTTAAACAATATTTACTGTTTGTCTCTGAGTCAGTGCTAATCTGGCTGTTTACAGTTTATGTTGTCACGATTTTACACAATGCAGTAAGCAAATGTCTGTTGGTCGTCTGCACACGTTATGTAACAGGACATTAAAATAGAAACATATTCAAATTTTTTTAAAGGTTTGTTTTTACAGATGATCGTGTTATTCTGTCTCTTCAGACTCAGAGGCTGCAGAGGGAGCTGCGAGCTGAACACGACCTGACCCAGAGAGAACTGCAGGAGAGCAGCAGGAGGCTGCAGCAGGAGTGTGACCACCGGGTGGCGCTGGAGAGAGACAAAGTCCGACTGATGGAGGAGGAGAGAGCCCGGCTGCTCCAGCAGGTAGAGACAGAAGCTCAGCTCTGTTTGTGACTTTAAACCCTCACGTGAAGCCGAGTATAACAACGTGTTCTGTTTCTGATGTGCAGATTGCAGACAGCGAGGCTCGGTATAAACAGCTGGAGAAAGAGTTTCAACTGTACCGAGAACAACAGAACATCAGACCTGAGTTCAGACTGCAGTCAGAGATCAACGTCCTGACTCTAGAGAAGGTACTCAACTAGTTTTAAATCTTAGTCTAATATAATTAGTACTTATTAACTCACAGCTGCAGAGACATGAACTTATGTCTAAAACAAATAATAGAAAGATATTAATTAAACAAGAGACACAGTTTGTTCATTAGTTGCAGCTGTATATTTCCAATTAAAAGAAGTTATTCAGTTATGATGCAGTTTTTCAGTCTGTGACACTGCATCACATCTGTCAGAGCTGATGAGATGTATGTGACACTTTTTTTTTTAAGGTGGAGCTGGAGAGGAAGCTGGAGTCCACCACCAAGTCTAAGCTCCACTACAAGCAGCAGTGGGGGCGCGCCTTAAAGGAGCTGGCCAGGTTCAAACAGGTACTGTGTTCATTTAGATGGAAGAAGGTTCACAGCAAAGTACTCACCAATCTCACCTGCAGTACTGACAGTACTTAATATAAAAAAGTAATGCGATAGTCTAATTTACACTAATGGAAGGTGTAGTTTGTTTATAGATCTGTACTATTAAAAGCCATCGATCAACATCGAATCTGTCCAGTTTAAAAATCCAAACAAAAAGTCACAGCTCAGAGACAAACATTACTCCCAACATGAAGACAGAGTGGACAGCTGAGCTGAGACCTCTTCGCCCTGACAGCCGTCGTACTTCACAGCAGATAATAGTAGTTTTTTCTGTGTCGGGACGTCTGGTGGGTTCAGACGCTGCAGGTTTTTAATCTGCTGCTGGAGATGAGCTGACAGTGTTAGGACATTTAACAGATCTGTTTGAAGACACAGAGCGAGCAGAGGAAACTGAGCTCGGCCTCGTCGCCATCTATCAGCTCCCATCACGCTGTGACCGCGAATATACGAGTACACAAGTGCAGTACTGTGTGTGTGTGTGTGAAGGCAGAGTCTGGCTCACATTAAAGTTCATTTAGGTGAGAAAAAGCATCAGTACCATGAAGTAAAAATATTGACATACAAGTTCAAATTAAAATGCTGCAATTTCAGATTTTAATTACTGATGTTTTAACACTGAAACTTTGATGTTGCAGTTACTGTACTTATGTTACATCCAGGTGCTGAGTTTAATCCGTGTTCATACTCAAACAGTTTGATTACACAGTGTAAAAACTGCTCTCTGATGGACAGTTACGTCAAATAAATACGATAATAACTATGTTCATTTCCACCTGCAGTTTGTGTGTTAAGATCCCTGTTAGCTAACGTCTTCTTAAATTAGGCTCTTTTTATCAATTTTCAAACCATATACTGAACATTATTCTGTTGTTTCATAGGATTTAGGATCCCTTTATGTAAACGTCATGTTGAACTGATGTGGTTTGTGATTTTGGTAAAACAGTCTCCAGCAGTTTGTCTTGATAAACAGCGGTTTGTGTTTTATGTCCCTGAGGATTTTATGTTGTTGTTAAAAACCGGACTGAACAATAATCCACGTGAAACAAAACCAGAGCTTCAGTCGCTTCTCTGATAGTTTGTGGTGTAAAGAAGGAGGCGAGTGTGTAAACTCACATCAGCTATAGTGTTACTTTAAATTCAGCTTCAATGTGTTTTCTACCATGCTGAAAAGTGTGTGTGTGTGTGTGTGTGTATGTGTGAGAAGGGGGGAAGAAAGGGAAAGAGTGACTGAGAGGTATGTTTTTACACCAGAGCCAAATATTTAGCTGAGGTGAAGTAGACAATGAAATGTGTGAGAGCCATCAGTTGTTAACACACACACACACACACACACACAGCACTAAGTGGGGCTTTATTCAGCCTAAGACTAATGTAAACACACAGACCTTATCTGACAAACTAATAACTGTTACTGACATTAACCAGCTGGAAAACCCAACACACATTTTTCCTCTCTCTCTCTCTCTCTCTCTCTCTCTCTCTCTCTCTCTCTCTCTCCCTCCTTCTGGTCTTAATCACTCTCTTCCTCTTCATCATTTTATGCCTTTTTTCTGTTTATTTCTCTGTTTTCTATTCTTTACTTTTCTCTCCTCTCTTTGTCTTTCTGAGTTTTACTCGTCTCTCTATTTTCATAGACCTATAGACCGGTTTCTCACTCTCTATGCCTTTCAGTCCTACTCTTTTTCCACCTCACACTTTTTATCTTTTTTAAGTTCACAGCTCCCTTGTCCCTTCGTCTCTCAGATCTTCCAGTATGCCACTGTTTTCTTGTCTTTTTCTCTCGTTCTTCTGCTCCCTCTCTCCTTCCTCTCTTCTCTAAAGTGCCACATCATTGTAAAGAAAACACAGTGTGATTTATGCAGCTCTAAGGGGGTTGAGCGCTCAGCATCACCCCCGGCCTATTAATCATCCCTGGGATTGCATTGAGCAATAAGCTAGCCGTAGCTAACCTAACTATTCAGATGTCACACTCTCGCTTTTTATAAAATATCAGGCCCGTGTTTACACGACCATCCGTCTAAGCGCTCCGCGGTTTTTAAAGCTGGAGCTTGTTTGGTTTTTCTCGGCCTCTCCTCGCCTATTTATTCTCTCCTCTCAGCGCCTCGCATGGCGTACTGTTTAGCTCAAGTCGGATCATAAAAATTCTTGTCCTAGGAATAATGTGCTTTTCAACCCAGGGGGTGCGGGCGGCCTGGAGAGGCAGAGTGAGAATTAATATCCAGACGGCGCTGAGGTTTTAGATCAGAGAGTCAGCTTTGGTCTTTTTAAATTCAAAATATTGGGACAAGGAGCTTAAGTTGGTCTTTTCAAAGCAAAAATATTGGGACAAAGAGATTAAAGTACTGAGCCTGGTAGCTAAATTTGGTATTTTTTAAAACCCCCATAAAAGGTCAGGTGACTAAATTTGGCCTCTTTAGAAGCTTCTTGTAGTCGGACAGAACTAAACTTGGTCATTTTCATGGGCCATAAAGAAAGCAAAGACTTCACTGTTTATTTATTTCTGTAAATCCAACAGTAACATGAGCCGTGAATAAAGTATATTGCCAAACAAAACCCCTCAACAAGAACCTCTGATTTTCTGATGTGAGTTGACGCACCAGATGGAATTTATTATATGGATGTCTGTAGTCATGTCTGTGGCTGTTGACTATTGTAGTGCAAGGAAATGAAATGTACTGTAAGTGTTTATCTACCGGAAATGTATGCATCACAAAATTAAAACTAGTTCTTACCTTACAGGATTAGTTGTTAGGATTAAACTATTATTTAACGACCTGGTGTAATGGGACCTAAAGCCCACACTGGAGTCAGTAATATAGCAGTGGAATATGAGCTGATATTAGCTATATGTTTAAATTACATGTTTATTAGGTTGTAAATAAGTCAGCAGTTAAAGACCATGACTTTCAGTACAAATATACACAGACACATTTAACAGCAGACCATTTGATTTTAATCACATTACTTGATTGACTCAGTCTATAATGTATGAAGAGGTGTGTGAACTATATTTCATTAATCTAAGAAAGCTGCCAAATAGTGACGTTTGAATGTTTTATGCAAATCAGTTGTGTTCATTGACTAATCTAAACTCAGTTACTAAAATTGACGGTTGAATATTTTTAATATTTAATATTCACAATAGAGGAGAATGTGTATGTGTGAAAAAATAAGGATTGACATTGGAAACTTTTCATGAACAGAATTAGATAAAAACACATCAGGTCTATTTTTTTTACTGTTTTTTTTATTGGATCTCTGTCTAAAATTATAGAAATAATGATCAAAATCATGAAATCAGGAATTAAACATAGTTAAAATAGTTAAAATACTATACTCAGTTTTTCATCCTAAGTGACACATTTCAGAAACACTTTGGTGTAAACTTAAAAATCATTGAGGTTTGATATTCAGGCGTACTCACGAGTACTTCACGAGTACAGGAAGTACTGCAGTGAAATCTGTATAATCAGGAAAATATATGTTATGGATTAAAGTACTCATCGCATTAATTTTATTAATTAAAAAATTGTAGATTAATTAATTTTATCCAACAAACAGTCCAAATCTCAGACATATTAGTCAAATTAAATTCATTCGTCAAACGTTTCTCAAAACACTTGCCAGTTTTCTTTTATTGCTTAATCTGCTAATTGTTTCAGCTCCACTTGTGTTTACTGATTGATTCATGCGCATAAAACTTTTATTTGTAAAGTACAATATTTCCCTCACAGTTTGTACCAGTGCCAGGAAAATAAAACACTCAAGTAAAGTGCCTCAAATTTGTACTTAAGTACAGTACTTGAGTAAATGTACTACGTTACATTCTGTCAAAGTTTGAGGTCTAATTCCCTCTGGAGAAACGTTTGTCTCTCATGAAGTTGTGAGTCTGTTTGTATAAAACTGTCGAGCAGCAGATGTAACATGTCGTCTGAGAGAATTTCAGTATTACTGGTCTCAGTGGAGACTCTGCTGGTTCCCACTGTTCATTCCTGGAATATCATGGAGCTGCAGTGTGAGGGGTGTGTTCCACACAGGGAGGGTCACGGAGTTCCAGCGATGGAACAAGTACTCAGACCTTTTAGAAATAAAAAGTGTAACTACTGCAGTGTAGAAAGAGTGTTGAAGGTACAAGTCCTTCATTCAAAGTATTACTATAACTACAGCTGTCAGATGAATGTAGTCGACTAAAACGCACAATATTTCCCTCTGAAATGCAGAAGAGTGTCAAACAGGGCTCAAACTATTACAAAGGCCCATTTCCAGACTTTTTCTAAAAAGTAAAATCTGTGATTTGTCAAATCACATAAACCTTTAGTTATCAGACAAAAGTACAAAGAAAAGATAAACATAATTCTATTTTATAAATGAAAGCAAATATAATATAGTAAATATGCTGCTGCAGCTGTACTGCTGTGTGAGGTTAGTAACTAACAAAAGATGGTGCAGTGTAGAACTTTTCTCCTGGTGTAGTTTTGTTCAAGTGTTGCTGATTGAACAAGAAATGTAAAGGTACTAAATCATTTTACTGAAGTAAAAGTACTGTTGCTATGGTGAAACTGTACTCAAGTAAAAGTTAAAGTACTTGTTTAAAAATCTACTCAAATTATTATTTTAAATTTACTTTGAGTAAACATTACTTCGTTATTCTTTTGTCCTCTACGACAACAAATTAATCTGTTTTAAAGTTTAGTGAATTTCTGGCGCCACCTTTTTATTTTGAAATACTGTTTCCTGGTGTCGAGCGACGTAGCTTCGTCAGCTGTTGGCATTTTACAAATGCAGCTGATTTGATCTGTTCCTCACGTTGAACTTCAGTCTGACCACCTTGCGTGGAACGAGAAACTGCACGTTTTTTCCTCTCTCTTTTTTCATCTAGCACATTCATGGCGGCATTTGTAAGCACAGTAAAATAGTTGAAAGCAAACTTTTTTTTAAAGAATGGGTTATAACTATCTCTGCGAGATCCGGTTCAGTTTTGGTTGTTCTCTGATCTGATTTTAATAATTCACAAAGTTGATCAGAGCAGGAAAACTACAGATGAACTTCAGCATCAGACATTTTATATTTATCACCATTATTTTGTGATTTCGTCAGCTACAGATTTATCTACGTCAGTCCTTCTCTTTCCCCTTTATGTTTTATTCATCACATCCCCAAAAAACCTCAAACAGAGTGAGTGTAAAACTCCCCCTGAGCTGCCACAGGTGGCGAGCTGCACAGAAAAGTCCATCTGAGAGGAGAATAGTGTGACCACATGTGAGTGGAGTGGAAATGTTTGTATGAGCTGCTCGGGGCGAGAAATGGAGGGAAGACAAAGGGGGACCCGGGGGAGGAGTCAGTCATTCTCTGGTCATCCACCGCAGAAATCTTCCCTCCGACCGTTTCAAACCTTGATCCTTCTCGCCTGGACTTCCTCTCAGAGCTCACAGTCCCTCTGCAGCTCAGCTTGTCCACAATTTACCATCGTCCGGCCTGTTTGAGTTGCTGTTTTGAGCGAACTGTGTGACACACAAGCCACGTTTGTGCGACTGGAGAAAAATCTTTTAACAAGAACAAAGCTTTCTGCAAACCCACAGGACACTAGTGGCACCGACATATTAACTAGATAATGATGATTTTATTTAAATATGATCCTACTTCTACATCTCCGTGATTCATCAGCAGTCTCTTTCCTAAAATGTGTTTGTGTGAACTTAGCACGGACTCTCCTGCCATGTGGGAGCACACTAACAGTCCCATGACTCACGGATGATATAACAGTCTGCCAGTCCACTGGATGGAGGCCCTGACCTCCAATATCTTAGCAACCAGCTTTTCTCAAGTCAAATTGACCTAATTTGTCTTGGGATTATTCGACTGTTTGGTCAATCTCTTGGGAAATTCCTTAATTGTGCAACTGTTACAGCCGGGTGCTGAAGGAAATGCTGAAGCACATTAAAGGCTTTTTTATGATTTAAATCATTTCCTTTCTGTTGTACTGTTATGTTTTTGGTCTATTTAGGTGAAAGACTCACTTAGTGCTGGGCAACCAGAAATTTATATCATGATATTAGGATTCTGGAGGTTTCACTGTTTTTTATGCATGTCTGAATGGCTGAAGTATTTTGTCCTGTTGGGGTATAACGTACCTCCAGTGTAGTGGATTGATCCTGTTTTTCTAGACCGTCTGTAGCATATGTTAGGTGGATTGTTGCTTTGTCACTCCATCGCTTGCTTTTACAGTCACGTGCCGTGATGTCGTTGGCTTCAGTGTTTCACTGGTGTTACTTGAGTCTGATGATCATAATCCACTCTTTTATGCTAGTCCTTTGAGCTGCTTCAGATGTTTTGAAACCAAAAAATGTCTAAACTGTTGTGTTGTGAAGTGTGCCATTGAGTGTTTATGCTGTTAAAACGAGCAAAGTTGTGGGTAAGTGATAGTTGGGTAAAGTAATAACCATGAGTAGGAAGGTTAGACATAGGCAGGATTCTCCTCCCTATACACGCTAAGCAATGCTCTCCAGCACCACATAATAAATGATGTTATACATTTACTCGGGAAGCATTACAAATGTTGATTGAGTTATGGTGGCACATGAAAAACTTAGACTGTATGAGGAAATAACAACTGGTCACTGATCTGAAATCAGGGAAACGTGTGTGTAGGGGGGTTACGCGCGTGTGTGTGGGGGGGGTTACGCGCGTGTGTGTGGGGGGGGTTACGCGGGTCCAACCATTCGCGGGATTAGCCCCTCTTCTGTTTCTCCAGCGTTGACGCGCGTCAAACCTTTATTCACTTTCTGAATTGATACGTCTCGGCCACCGTACTTTCACTCTTTGTGTCGGTTACGATTCTGTTTTTGTAAATTTGCAGCGGTTATTGTATATTTGAAATATGCAGATATCCCCGATGCAGCACACGAGGGCAGCGTGTGGAAAAGTTCACAAAATAATTTACTGTCACACTCTGACCGATCCCGATCTGTGTCGGGACAATTAATAATCATGAATAATTAATGAAGTTAGCGCTGTGGAAATGCTCACAGAAGTTCTCACTGTGGAAATGTTCATATGGAACCTTTTACACGATGTCTCCAAACGCACAAGAAATAATTCTACATACAGCTGGAAGGTTCCAGACTGTAGAAATATGTTTAATGCTAGAAACATAACAACAACGTAACAAGAAAAATGCACTGTATCAGCTGTACAGTGGAAACATGATTAGAAAAAAATATTAATTTTTGCTTTAAAAGTCATATATCCTGACACGCGCTCTCTGTGTGTTCACATCGACTAATTACAGTTAATAATTTGCTTGATGAAGTGATAATGCAGAAGACGAGTATGTGCACTGTAACTGTTGGAAAACCTAGTATAATTTACTTTAGTTGCTATAGTGTTATGTCTCTTACTGTTTAATGAGATGAAGTTACATGTGTCAATTAAGAAAATTGTTTACAGTACGCAGCTCTAGTCCACTGATATGGTTTCAGTTTGTACAGTATTTTTCACCGAACCCTTAAATTAAACCTGGCTGTGTACGCTTGTTTCATTTCAAATATATTGTGGTGATTGACAGTGTTCACATGCTTACAGACCTGCCTGCAGCTTTTTGAGGTCTTGTTCCCAGCGTATGTCGTCTTTAAGATAACATGCTGCCCATGACGTAACTGTAAAATATCAGCTTCAGGGCTCAGAGTTTTAGTAGCTTTTCTCTTTCAGCCCCGCTTCCTCCTCTCCCCCTGCCGAGGCCTCAGTATCACCTCGTCCTCTAATTGTTTCAGGACTCGGCCTCAGATTGTCCTTGGCAGCGGGCACTAGAGAAAATGTTTAGCCTGTTTGTTTTTCTAGTAATTAGCCTTAAAACAGCCTGTAATACAGACTGCTAATGGTCCACAGGGAGCTGGGCCTGTGTCAACACACTGCTGTGTGTGTGTGTGAGTGAATGATGTGTTCATGAGAGATTGTGTGTTTTCGTGGTGAGGTGAGGAGATCAGGCGTGTGAAACTGGAAGCTTTCTGTGTGTGTGAATTGCTGGGCAGTAATGTGAAAATGTTAGTTTTCCCATCCCGAATCAGTGGCCCAGTCGTTCTGCTCTGTATCACCACAACACACGGACAGATTCCAGCTTCTCAAATCACCTTCCCACTCCTCCGGTTGGATAGTTGGCATGTTTTCTATTTTTGCCCTGTTGGCAAAGCGGCTGCAGGCAGCAGTGTTGTAGGTTAAATAGAAATTTGATTCGGTTGTTGGAGGATGAACGCTGAGTTTTAGACCCGGACAGTATAAATTGGCCTTAAAACTCTGCTCCATGGTGGAGTTTATGTTCTGATTTTCTGCCAGATAACTGTTTGCGTTGTTGTCGGTACACAGCCAGCTCTGTAGGCCACAAGATTTGCATAGTGTTACCATCACAAAGTGTGTCCATCACAGAGCACTGACAACTTTATTTCTACACTAGAAAATCTCTTATCGCGCATACAAAATGTAATAAAGGCCAATATATTCATCACACCATTATTAAACAAATTTATGTTTGAGTTTATTTGATGATAATGATATAATTAAGAACATGCATTTGATTTCAGACCAGAAAGAGCATAATAAACATTATATTAATGACAGAAAGGTTGTGGTTGGTTGTGTCCAGCCCAAAGAAAAAATTACATTTCAGCCTCAAGGAGCCACTGGTGAGATTTCAGGCTCGTAGTCTTAGTCCGAAAATAAAATGTGACCTCTGATATTTTCTAATACATTAATTGAGAAGATATTTAACAGATTAATAAATAATTTAAACTTTTAGTTGCAGCCGTTTTACCATTTTGTGATAAGGGAACATTCATAACTGCTTTACAGCTCAAATTATTTGATTCCTTAATTGTTAACTTATCATTTAGTCTCTTTCTTTGTAGAGCAGTTATAAGCCATTAATAACAACACACTTTGGGATCCGTTTAATTAAGTAGCGTCAAATTAAAAAATTTAATTGAATCAAAATCATTTAACATCATTTGGACCATTTTAATATTTTGTTGGATTTGCTTGGTTTTGTTTATCCTCCCACTTGAATGGACGTTGACCTACAACACTAATTTGACCCGTCGAGTTTCTGTTGTTCACATGACATTTTCCCAGTAGGTTCTTCTTTTAACCTGAAACCTTTAAATTATAACTTGATTTAAGCAGAAACGTTCTGACACCAAATGAGTGTTTTTGTTTCCTCTGTTCAGATCATGTGCTTGATTTATTAACGTCCAGCCGTGAGCCAGACTGAGCCCTGGTATTATTTGTAATTTTGGGAAGTCTGGCCGGACGCAGCAACTGAGAGAAATATGACTTTTAGACATTTTTATGAAGTTTTCTTTCTGTTCTCATCGTGCTGCCGCTGCTCTCCGTGTGAATTCTTCGGGTCCTGCAGCATTTTTCTCAGGGAGGGTTTTATGAAAATGTGAAACCAGACAAATTTATCACCAAAGTTCACTCTGTGTAATTAGGAAAAACAGTTTCTTGGCATCTAAACAGAACCCATATCAGCACCAGGGTCAGAGATTTATTTTTAAATCTTCTCTGTTGAGGTTTGATGGTCCGACCAGCTCTCAGAGCAGAATTTAAGAGCTGGATTCGAGTTGGTAAAGTCTTGAACTCTGTCATAAAATCTGAAGATTTCCTGCCTGTAAACAAACCCAAACTAATGTGAGCTGTTTAAATGTAACGATAGATTGATGGATTTGTGTGTTTTTGTGCAGCGTGAGCAGGAAAACGCCATGAACCGTCTGAAGAAGCAGCAGGCGGAGCTGGAGGCCATGAGGCTGCGTTACCTGGCAACAGAGGAGAAGGAGGTGGTCCGACAGGACAGGCAGGAGCTGGACGACATCAGGAACGAGCTCAACAGGTGAGGATCAAATTTTAACTTGTGCAGCGCTGCATCAGTTTGACTTCTACTTTAACCCTCGTTAAAAATGCTGAACAGAAACTGAACATCATCACTTTAACAAGCGTGAACATTATGAATTATACTGTTACTCACTGGGTCATATTTAGCTTTTAAATTTAACTTAATGTTCTTTTAGACACATGCAAACTAACAATAACGACTATAAAGCCAAATACTTCATTCAAATATTAGTATTTTAATGTAATAATATAAAAGATCAGTCGTATATAAAGTAGTTTTTATAAAAAGTAATCATTTCTGTGGTGTAACTTCACCAGAGACACCACCTATTGGTACGAAATCTGGTTGTTTCAGACAGTAAAACTCATTTAAAGACAAATGTTTTGCTTTCTAGGTTAAAGCAGCAGGAGGACAGGTTAGCCCCACCTTCCTCCGCCCCCGCCCCCGCCCCAGCTACAGGTGTGAATGAGAGTGCTGATGAACACCTGAGCCGCCTGCTAGAGGAGAGAGACACACTCCTGAGGACCGGAGTTTACACCCACGAAGACCGAATCATCGCAGAGCTCAACAGACAGATACAGGAAGCCATGAGGGACAGAGGGACGCTCTGACAGAGACTGCAGGTAAACCAGCCGTGTTTACACCTGGTCGATTATTTCTGTCTCGTTACTCCATCAGATAACCTTTACAAACATAATGACCTTCATGACCTAATGATTTAGGTTCACAGCACAGTTACGACTGAGGACTGCGTTAAAGCATTTTACATGAGTTTGACTGAATGAGTCTGTGCTGCATGGCGAAGTCAGTTTGCTTCTAAAAGCCGCGGAGCTTCACAGGTTGATTGTTGAGCTTTACATTTATTGTGTTACCTTTGGACAGACCGTTTCCCTCCTGCGTCCAGTTGTTGTGCTCAGATATGATAAATCACGTCCTGACTCTGTTCTCAACACGCAGACGTGAGACTGATAAGAGTGTTGAACGTGTGTAGAGTACGAACCTGACAAAACACAGTTAGTCAGACGTGACTTTACATCACATGTTAAAGTAGATAAACATTTCCTTTAACGTTAAGAGTTAGTCGCAGCTTCTCACATTTTTTTATAATGTAAAGGCCAAAAAGATAATCTTTCATTTTAGAGCCTTAACATTTTAAATATTTGGTATTTTACTGGAAAAATACCAGGCATTAAAATATGTGTTAAATGTTTGAGCTCTAACAGTGTTTTATTTTTCTGACAGAATTAACCTGGACGGGCGGAAACAAGAGGGAAAACCTGGAAATTATGTAACATTGACATTATTAATAGTTAAAGGACTAAAACTGCTAAATCAGGGGACTGGTCCTTTAATATGAGTAAACAAGAAACGCTGTTGTTATTAATCTGTTACTAAGTTATTAGAAGATGTGGAGTTTGTGTACAGTGTGTAAAGTATTACTACTGTTAACCTGACAGCAGGTGGCGCTGCAGCCTCACAGATTCCTCCTCTGACCTGCAGAAGCTGTGAGAAGCTGTAAATTATTATTTTTAATCATCCTGTGTTTGTCTGGAATAAACTATTTTGGGATAAAATCTGCTGACAGCTGCATTAATGTGTTTTTTTAAAATAAAGATTTTAAACATTGTTTAATTATTTTTTTTTTCACATTTTGTGAAGCTGATTTTATATTTTCAAGCAAACATTAAATAATTAAATATTAATTTAAAACCTCTTTTCAAAAGCTCTGAAAGTTTGATAGAATATTTGGCTGTTTTTGTTTTTTTTAGCTAAAAGAACTAAATTGACTTTTTTAAATTAAAGCATAAGTACTCATTTTAAATCCTGATGTTTTCGTGTTAAAGCTTTTTTTAATAAGTAAAACTGTACATATATAATAATGACAAATAGGTTAAAATAATTTAATACAATTAATTTATTCTGACGTTAACAAGATTAAAATGTCTGTTAGTAAAAGCAAAAATAAATTCTATTTTAAACGTCTGTTTTTCCACATCCTTAAATAAATTAATAAATGTACCAAAATATTCCATTGATTGATTTGATTATTACTTTGTTACAGTCATGTAATAACAGCAGGAAAATTTTAATATGTAATAAGGAAATTACAATTTTCTGTTATTTTCCAATTAGAAATGTTTGTTTTACAATGGCTTTGTAAACTAAGTTTGGTGATTTAACAAGAAAATTAAATTTAATTAATGAGACAATATTTAATTTAGGTATGTTACAATGAGAAAAGGACAAGTTTCTCATTACAATGTGGCAACAATTGTAAATTAACGGAAACAAAAAGCTGAAAAAAAACGGAACCAGCTCGAGGTCGACAGCAGACGACGCAATAAAAACGTGTCATCACATGTGGAACATGTTAACATCTGGGTTCTCAGTGCTGAGCAGATGTTCCCTACTCATCCATCTACTGAGAGGAGGAGGAGGGGATGAAGATAACGAGAGAGAAACAAATGTTGAGGTTTGAAGCAAAATAATATCTTAACTGTGTTTTTATCCAAAACTCCAGTTTGTAAAACCAGTTTTGACTGATAACTAAGTCCTGCGCAGTTCAACACACACACTCACAGACACACAACACAGTTTGTGCTCAGTCATGAGGAGAAGCTGGATGGATTCACTTGTTCTGAAATAAAAAACAAATGCGTTTGAGGAAATGACCTGAAATTGATCAAATCTCACGTCTGCAGCTTTTGATCATATCACATGGTCTTCCTCCGCAGCTGTCGGGAGTTGATAGAAGCTCATAGGACGTCTCGTCCATGTTGGTTTATTCAGGCTAAGACTCAGAAAATGTCAGACGCTCGTTTGTGAGACGGTTCTAGATGCCTGTGTTCTGTTCAGTGATTTGACAAACGTGGACATTATCTTCCTGTGAGGGGGGGACAACACAAATCAACATGTCAGACTTTGGTGACGTCACAAACATTAAATCCTCTTTAATTCATCAGTGTGAACAGGGACGAGCTGTGAACTGAGGCCGTTTGCTCTGTTGAAGGTGCTGCAGGTTAAATAAAGTTCAGTTCAAACCTGTGCTGCCTTTCGTCACTGTTCGTACCATCACGGACACACGAAGCTGTGGGGGAGACGCAGTTTCCCACAGTTCCTCTGTGAAACTCATCAGGCCTCATCTACTGTACACACAGAAACACACACGTAAAGACACCAAGGCCTCACTTGGAACCAGAAAACCTTTAAAACAGCCGTAGAAGCAGCTCGGTGGGCAGGAGAAAAGTCTCACATCACCTGTTCAGGTGAGTGTAGGGTGAGCAGATAAAAGACAAAGCATCAAACCAAATACTAAAACAATAATGTAAGATGTCTCAGCTGCTGTTAGTAACACACACACACACCTGAACTGCTAATGATGCAAACCTGTCTCCTCTGTCCCTGATTGAGCAGCTGTTCACACACGACCACTTTCAACAGACCACACACCTTCAGAGACTAAATCTGATTAACAATTAATCAGATTAGCTGAAGGATTGTTTCAGGAAATGATTATTTAACAGACACAACCAACGTGAATGTTGGAGAACGAAGCCTTGGTAAGAGGGAGAAGAGTAATACACGATCATTTAAATACAGAAGACATAATGTGCTCATTTAAAACTGACAAAAAGACAATCTGCACAAAACAACACACACAGCTGTCACATTTTCTCACAGTGAAACTTTTCTCCTCCAACATGTTTCCAATTCAAACTAAAAAAAAAAAATCCACAGCTTCATGTCTAATTGGTTTTGAAAGTGCGACCTCTCGTCTGCTTAATATTTTCTCCCCCGACAGGAAATTCCTCCAAAAGCAAACCATTACACCCATTAAACCCATTACACACACACAGAGGGGTGAGGTCAGGGGCTTTACTGACAGCGTCACTGTTCACATCCTCGTTTCTACGTCGCCTCCTCCTGCTGATAAAAACATCCAGACCTCCCACCTTTGTGTTCTTCAGGTCAGCGTTTCGACTTTTTCTCCACTGAATTTCCTCTATTTACTTGAAGAGCTGAATTTGTTACTCGTGTTACATCTGTAGGTTTTATTAACAGGATAATGAATAAAAAAATCTTCAGCTGTATTTTTATTATCGGTAGTGGAAAAGTTTTCTATCACCTAAGTGAAAAACCTGCAGGAGAGGGCAGAGATTAGAAAATCACATTTGAGACTCACACAGCTGGTTCTGGTTCTGGTTCTGGTTCTGGTTCTGGATCACCAGGCTCACCGTGTGTTTTCAGTCACTGTCCACAACGTGCTGAGCAGACAGACGCCGTTAAGAGAGGAGCCGATGAGGAACAGTGGAGCATTTAGCTGCTAAAGAACTAGATCTTCCCCTCAGCAGGTGGTGGAGACCAAAAACAGAGTTAAAAGTTAATCACTGAAGATTAACGGTAACACGGCTTTGTAACTGCAGGATGTGATGCGAAGCTTTTCCCCAAAATGTTTGGTCTGTAATAATTTCTCGTTCAAACTTCCACTAATTCTAATCTAACTCTGTTCAGTATCGCCGCCTTTTCATTCAGTCCTGTTCTCTGTAACTATTAACAACAATTAATCTTCAACCCTGTTTCCAAGCGACTAATTAATATAATTTTGGGCTGTAATTGCTTATTACTAAACCTTTTTGCTGTTTTTCTTTGTTATATAATCTGGACATATCGTTCATATTATGAATAAATTAGGTGAATTAGTCCGTCTTTGCCTGCACATAAATTGTTTTTTCTTTACATTTTAACATGTTCAAATAAACAAAACTCAAACTTAAAACAAGTAAAAGCCCCGTTTCCCTCCTCAGCAGTTTGTTTTTCTTCTTTCACACTAACTGCTTCTAATTAAAACAACTTCCATAATCTCATTACATGTAATTTAATCCACTCATTCATGTTCAGGAAAAAAGTGAGAAAGACATGAAACTCCTGGCTGCGCGCTCGTTTTTTTGGCCTCGGGGGTTTGGATCCAGTTCCCACGGTGAAAAAAAACAAAAAAAACAGCTGTGATTGATATCTGAAAACTCGGACTGTGTTTGTTTTGGTGAATTCGTCGAATCCTCGCAGGAATAATCTCTGAAATCAGGCTGGAAAAGTGGAAATTCCAGTTTGTGTTTGCAGACAGACAGAGTCGAGGTCAAGGCAGGGCTGTGTGTGTCTCTGTGTGTGTCTGTGTGTGTGTGTTACACATTATTAGCAGTAAGTAGAGGCAGCTGGTGATCAGTGGCTACGTCTCATGTGGCACTTTGCTAAAGGTTTTTACAAAGAACTGCTGCTAATTGATCCCTTTTCTTAAAAGCTGCAGTCGCAGAGATTTAATAGAGAAGATTATAATTTGTCATATTTGAGGATTTCTGCACCAAGTTAAATTGAAGATTAAATTGACATTAGACACAGACCTTATAGACCTTATTAACATGTAATGTAACAACAGCTCACACTCGTGCTGTAAACCAGCCCTTCGTACATCAATTAAAATCAATTAAATTATATCATTAATTCAATATATGTGACCTGGATCCAGAAACGTGTGAGAACACAACTGGATATATTAACAAATGAAAAAGGTTTTTGCTTCATCTTCAACTTGCTCATTAGAAGACGATTGTCTCTGCAGCTCCTGTGGCAGCAGCAGCAGGTCTGAAACACACGGAGAAGCATCGAACAGGCTCCTGCAGCACAGTCGCAACAAGAGATTAGAGATGGAGAACAGATCCTGATCTAAAAGATACTCGAGTCTTGTGTAATCTGAATTTCAGGCTTTTAAACTCATCGTGAAGTCTTATTTATTTTAAGAAGATCCACAGTCATGCAGAATTTCTGTCAGAACCAGTACATTCCTGGAGTCTCCACTGGTTTCCCTGTAGCTGCAGCAGGTCGAGACAAACGCTTGTTTTTACATCCAGGTTTAACAAAACAAGATAGAACGGTTTAAAAAACCTTTAAGACTGCGACACACAAGCAGACGTCAAAGAACCAGAGGAAACTGCTGCGTTGTCTCACTTCATCTGAGGAAACCAGGAAATAACTCTCTATACCAGCAGGAGGGCGCTAGTCGGGGGCAAGAGGGCAAACGCACCACAAAAACAGTTTCTAGTCTCTGAGCTAAACTACGTTAAGCCAAAACTTGCTTCAGTTTCAGGGTTTGGACACAAAAGGTCCAACTATTGCTACAAGTGAAGCAGCCTGAAACAAGTAGAGTGAAATGTAAACTGATGTGTAAAATGATTTTTTTGTGGCATCATGTTGCTGAACAGTGTTGTACAATAAATTCACAGAGAGCGTTGTTAAGAATCAAAACTGGATTTCAGCTTTATTTCCTATGGAACTACGTCTTTTTGATCTTTGGAAAAAAAAGGGGGGGGGCAGAATAATCATGCAAACAAGATCGAGTCAAAATGAATTTGTAAGACATTTCTGTTTGACATGACTCCATCAGATTCTGTCAGTCGTGTGATTATCTTCATCAGTGTCTCTGAGTAACGTTCATTCTCTGTTCAGCAGCTTTAATCCTCAACACTTCTCACTCTGCTTATTTCCAGTGTTGTCTTAGGTGACAGATTCATTTTTACTTCTACTTCGATCATGGATTGCCTACATTACCCACAATGCCTTCAACAGACGTGAACAGAAAGTGAATTTACTCAGAGCTCTGGTTTATATTCACACTGATGTTTTGTCCTTTGCAAAGTCAAATTATTTCGCCTCAGTCTCACTGATCCAGCTTATAAAAATCCCATAGTTTGTATTTTTCTATATACAGCATCATAATTCTGAATGAACAGCATAGTGATACCACTGGAGGGACGTCTCACGCAGGTTAAAACCAGTCTGTAAGAGTTGGAAGAGCAGTTGTTTCACCTCCACCAGCAGCAGGATGTATCGTCACGTCACAGCTTAGAGAAACAGGGTCCAGAAGCTCAAACCACGACGATCTATGGATAACATGTGAAAAGGTACAGTGTGGAAAGGCACTCGCAAATTTAAAGCCTGCAAAGCAACTTTTTCAAAAGTCTATTTGGTGACTTTGATCGATTTAACTCGTTGTAAGTCAAAACATCATCGTGGCAACAAAAACGGCTCCACTTTCACAAACAGCTCTGTTACGTACTGCAGGAGATACGGGTCACATACGTCCACATGTGAAGAGCTGACGTGAACCATCTTTACGTTTGTGTGTCGTGTCTGTATAACTTCACAGAAATACTAAGTGGCACAGTACGGCCTCGTGCACGAACCACACGTACAAACAAATGAGTTCTTAACCTCCACGTACGAGCGATTTGTGACGTTCAGGAGTTTGACTTAAGAATTACAGCTGCTTTATCTAAATGAATCTGGAGTTTAAATATGGTACAGAAATTGATTTAAACAAAACTTGATGGTCCTCCTGTTGCCTCTGGTTTTAATGCAGGTCTCTTCTTTTTAGTGTCAGCCTTATATGGCAGTGATCATGTTGATGATCACGTCGTGGATGCGCAGCTCCTCCAAAAGTCTGAAACAAGTGATTTACAACAAGATTGTGAAGTTAAGAGAGTTTGAGGAAACTCTTGGGGTAAAGTAGGAGACATTTAAGAAGAGAACATGAAAATGTTTTTGCGTGAGCCTCAGTTGATTCTGATTCTGGTTGCTGGCCGAAGTTGGAACGACTACGGCTAATTCTCAGCTAAAGTCTGCGCTCCCAAAACCCCAATGTGGCAGCCACTTACAGGCCAGAACCGACTCATCTTTGATCCTCCAGTGCTTCTACACAACTTAATGTCTCTGCACTGTACTCAGTCAAAGCGTATAAAAAATATATAAAAGCACATTACGCGTTTGGTTACAAGCTTATTGTAAGGTTCACGTATTAAGGCCAAACCAGGGAACAGATTTGATAGATAAGAATCAACTTCAGTGAAGTTTCGACATCGTTTACAGCAACTGAAATCAATTCATTACATCTCATCTTTGGAATGACACGATCATATTTTCCTCCTCAGCGTTTTGTATTTATAAATGAATAAGTACAGGTGCTCAGACTGGACAAAAGTGCTGGTCAACCACTTGTAAACTCGTACAGACGTTAAAACTGTTTTCCTGATGTGAAACATCCCTTTGAGGTTTGGTTTAGGCTGTAAATTTACATCCACCAGGTTCAATACTCTGTTGGTCTTTGGAAGAGAAGTTAAAGTTTTCACATTATGAATATTTTTAAAGCTTTTTTAACTCTCAGGCACAAAAACCTATGTGGTGTCCGTGTGATAACTGTACTTTTACCCTCCCTCACTTTAATACAAAGTGTACTGTAATGACAGGACTATTTACACATCTGAGATTGTTCATGAATAGATTCAGACTTGCTCTGTGTAGCAAAGATATCTGATAACAATTATCATTTTTCAAAACCAAAAACATTTGCCCTTTTTGGATGTTATCGTGTTTGTGCATCAGATGATCAGATGTCGTCTTTATATAAAAACGGAACAGAAGGAACATGTTGACATGTCGACCCTGAAAATGTTTCAAGTGACAAGATGAGAAAAAAGATCAACTGACTTTAACAAAGTACATTTTTCAACACATGCTGTGTCAACTCATATTTAGTAAATTACTCTATGACCTGTTTCTATAAGAAATCACATCCTCTTCAGTTTTCCCGTCTTTCTCCACCATCTTTATATTTCCAAACTTTCCAGCTGCAAAAATTAAATTATCAACATTTTAAAACAAAAGTGCCCAAAGCATGATATGAGCAAGAAGATAAATATAATTTATGTTACTTTTGTCCTTTCCTTTCTTTTGTTTTTTGTTTTTTTACAATACATTGTCCTTGTCTTTTTTACTTTGTTCATTTTGTGACTCGTGTAAAACTTGAGCGTCGTCCACAGGCGTTTGTGATGTTGTTCGTTGTGCATTCTCAGGCCGTTTGCTTTGGTCACTCCCTCCTTTGGCATCGCTGTTGCAAAAAAAGAAAAAAAAAGAAACTGAGAAGTAAAGCTACAGACTCAGTCTGAATTTTTGGTATTTCACTGTTTTTGTCCCAGTTTCAAGAAAGAGTTTTCTTTGGAGGGAACCGGATGGGATTCCCAAAAGTCTCAGATAAATATCCTCATCCAAAAACTAAGTTTGTTAGTCCAACTCGCCCATCGGAAAGTTCTGCGTCTCTGCTGAAAAAAAGGGGATCTTTGGTTTGGTTGAAGGATTCTCTCCAGCAGGATGAATGTGGATTTCATGTTGCTCCTCTCCAGACGTCAGTCAGTGATAGAAGTCAAAACTAAACTGTCGGATACATCCACACTAAGCCTGCTAAATTTGTAAACGCTCTTAAAGAACAACATTATATTTCAGGTCGTTTTCCTAAAGACCCGTGTCCACACTGAAACGGCAGGACAACAGTAAAGTCTCATTTGTTTTCCTTTTTCTCCATCAGCCCTTTACAGGCTGCAACTGCAACTACAACTTTACAGCAACTACAACACTGTGCATGTTTACATTCCTTCCCCTCATGAACTGCCATCTGGGAGAAATCTGATTAGTCAAAAATTCAATCAGTGGCATGACAATGAGCCCAAACAATCTGCCGTAAAAAGAGACCTTCAACAGAGCCCTGATCTCAACATCATGGAGTCAGTCAGTGATTACTCGCACAGACAGAACTGTGAACTGTGACAAGTTCTCCCATCAACCTACCTCCCAGGTACCACATGCTGATCTGATTTAAGCTGTTTTCTGTTTACTGCACTTTGTATGATGCTCATGGATAAATAGAAACTAAAAGCATCTTTACTTTTGGTGTCCTCAGCCTCAGCACACTGCTGTAAATCTGTAGTGATCGATCAAGGCCCCCAGTTTAACTATAGGGGAGTAATAGTTGTCTTTCTGTATACTAATCACAGAGCCTACACTAAAACAATTTTTATTTCATTTACATTTCTGCTGTAAGTTCGACCGGTGAGGACCACAAAGACCTCAGGATGTCACCTCTCAGTTCTTCAGAAGCTTTATTTCTGGAGACAGTGGGAACATGGGGCCTGAGTTGGTGTGGACTGAACAGATTTTTGATTCAGCAGAGAAAGCGTCGGCTTAGTGTGGATGGAGGACCAAACAAAAAAACATGCAAATTCAAATTTAGCTGCCTTAATGTGGACGTGGTCTCAGTCAGCAAACAGTCGGGGGTTAATCCACCTCGATGGACTCGCTGCTCTCGTTCACTGGTTTACACTCGTTGGGAAGTCGCTGATGGCGGCTGAGCTGAGTCGCCTGTGTGAAGCTGCGGTCGCAACGCTCGCACCTGACACACACAGAAACACACAAAGAAAGACAGACAAGAGACAGTGATTAGATTAAGCATGTAGAGAAGCTCGGACCAAACACAACACCGCACTGCTGAAGAGAAAGAGACGACACAAACAGACACCCACAGACACACACACACCATCCTGTTAAGTCTAATATCCTGTGACAGTATAAAGTGTGTGTGAGGCCCAGCAGAGCAGCAAGCTGTAATTGTTGCCCTGATCTCCACAACCTGACTGACAAATTACACACACACACACACACACACACACACACACACACACAGCAGCATGCACATGGTCCACCTGTCAATAATCTATCTAGTGGTCTGGGGAGGGTATTCCCATCTCACACACATACAGGCCTGATAGGGCAGCGTCACTGTCACTTTCAATAGAAACAGAGAAGAGAGGTAGCTTTTAGTGTGAGCTGGGGGGGGTTAGGGGGCAGCTGAATGTATGTAAGTGTGTGTGCGCGTGTCGGGAGCTCTTCAAAGGGAAAGCTGTGTTGAGCTATTGGACTTAACAGACCTGAAACAAGACTAACATGCTGTTAGATAGATAGGAAGCGGGGGGGAGAGGACTGTTAGTTAGACAAGGGAGGAGAGGCATTTTGTGTCCTGAAGCTCTGCACCAGTGTCGACACGAACTGTCTGTGGAACAGGCTGTTTAACCTGATGTTTAGGATGTAGAAAAGAAACATGTTGCGTTTTGTACCAATGAAAAAACAAACAAAATGGATGGACTGGACCTTCTCTAGTTTTAAATCCTGAGATACACTGTACGATGAACAAAACAACAGACGTGTTGTTGGAAGGATTTAAACGCACATTGCACCATGACATCAAATTCTACTCTAAAACCACAACTACTGTGTACACAATTTTGTATCCATCTTCTACACAAACTTTAGTTTTGCTTAATAAAAACAACATGAGAGAAACTGAAGAATCTTCCTGTTGTAATAGACTCTACTCAATGTTGCAAACTCTATATTAAAATTATTGTACTGTTATTATTAGATTTATATTACTGTAATATTTCAGTATCTTTATGCTGCTGTCACACCTGAATTTCCCTGTGGGGGGGTCAATGTCAAGTGTTACCTCACCTTATAATCTTGCATCTAACACAACAGAACAACAGTATGTTTCAGTATCTACATAAAAGACAAGTTTTGCAGTGCATGAGCTGTAAACGGCAGCTAATGCATGAGTCTCACTCGAGTCCATCTCATTTAGCAAATTGTCTTATAACACAAGGACTGAACTGAACCGAGCCCTTAAGACAGATGTTCCTGCTCTTGTTTGTCTGCACATCTACAAAACATCAGCAGCAGCAGCAGCTACCTACATCAAAGCTCCTCTCAGGCTTCTCTGTCACAACAACTTTTCCAGCAGGACAAACGTGAAGACCGTTCTCCTGCAGAACAAAGAGCGGCGCTGAAACAAGGCGGCTGCAGTTCGCTGGCTATCGACCAGCCAGCATCTGTTTCTGCCTCCTCCTTTTCTCAGCAGGGAAAAATAACGTTGAGCAGTTTGTCCTGACAAAATGACAGAGGCGGCTTTAATCACTTTCCCTTAAGGATCAGTGAAGTTTCAGCTTTCCTCTTATCTTAATCTCTTCTGTACAATGGGACAGGATGACAAGTGCAGATTGTGTTCAGTCACAGATTGATACAAACCGAAGGCCTGAAAGAGGGTAGGACGAGACTGGGACGAGAAAGAGGCTAAAAGGAAATAAGAGCATTGCACTCAGGTAGCTGTTTAGACAAAACTGCAATCTGTGAGCGTAACACAGAAACACATCCTCCAATGCATCTGGTTCAGGGTCCATATTTTTGATTTTAACAAACTGGATGATTCTCTGTATTGTGAAAGTTATGCTAGTGGTGCGAAACTCACCAAGTCTGTAGTTTTTTACAGGAATGCACCTCTTTTAGCTCTTAAGCTTTAGTGATTCACCGTAAATCAGTTCAGACGTCTGAGTCTGAGTTTTAAATGAGTTGAAACGTGTCCTCAAATCCAACATTTGGTTGCTTATTGTTGATGTTTTGAAACTCAACAGTGAACTCATCAACCAGAAGCATCACACCACATGTTGTAAGCAAACACAAACCTTCCTTCAGTCCTCAGGAAGAGGCTTTAAGTTGTGGGGCTGTCAGCGCTTTCGTGTGAGAGACTGAATGCAGTGGAACAAAAGAAAAGCAGAGAAAAGTGCAGCAGCACTTTGACATGCTCCACAGTCCAGCGAGTATCGGTGCTGCAAAGCTGCCGAGCACACAGAATCCCTGCCTCGTCTCCTCAGCGGGAAAATAAAGTTGAGCGTTTTCCTCCTGACAAAGTGACAGTGGCAGCTTTAATCTATCCACCGCACCGTCCAAAAGGAGATAACTCCCCAAGGCCATCGATCTGCTAAAGATTTCTGACGCCCGTCCATGATTGTCTTTGTCCCGCTCTGCCTCCACCGAGACTCTGAAGTGCTGATGAAAAGGTTCGGGTTTCCTCCGATTGCTTTTTAAGAACGTTGATTTGCTTTAACCAGATTTCTAGCGAGCGCTTGTCGTTTCACTTTTTACACTGTGATCTCTTGTTCCTCCACGTTCTCCCTCTCCCTCATTCTTCACGCCCTTTTGGTCTGCACATCAATGACAAACTTGGATTTCTCTGATTGCTGTTAAGAACCTTAATTTGTTTCCACCAGCTGTCCCCTGATACACGTCCTCTCTCACTCAAATACCTTATTTTGCTTTCTTCACTTTCTTTTATGTCTCTGTTTCTCCTTTGTTGGGCTCCTGCCCTCACACCTGAATGCTGACCTCATATCCACTGGGGAAATTGTAATTGTCCTCTAACGCTGAGGGGATGTCACCATGACAACAGCAGCATCCAGAAATCCCTAAGTGAAGTATGGCTTACCCTCTACAGCAGCCTCCACTGAGCAAAACAAATGAACTGAGCAGTTTCAGACTAACGTCTACGGTTGTAGTAATTCTACTTTTTAAATATCACGCTCATATGGTTTAAGAAGTCAAACTAAGCCCTCCATCCATTTTCTTAACCACTTTATATATCTTTATAGCGAATGTAATCACTGATTTTGATGGTTTATTCTACAAACGACAGGTCTTGCAGTTTGAGAATTTGATGTTATTTGCTTTTATACTAGGTTTATTTGTTTGTCTGGCTACACTGGTCTTTGCCATCTTACAACAAACACTGCTCTTTTTGATCATTCTTTTTAACTCTAATTGTACTTTTTAGTCATTTAACATAGGTTCAGTAAATGTTATCACACTAAAAGAAATCCATGGTGTCTTTGACCCCCTGATTTGATCAATGGATCACTGAGCTTTATGTAGTTCTAGTTCTGTATCAGTTCAGCAGTTATTGTTCAGGAAAGTCCTTTCTATTGATTCAGCAACATTTATCATAAAAAGTACTGAATTTTATTACCTCAGTATTTGTTTGTGATATAAAATCTATAACGGAATAAAACCGACACACTCAAAATATGCAGCATCCACGCAGCTTCAGAATAAATGACCTCTAGTTGTTAGTCAGAGGACAGCAGCTGTTTCAGTTTGCATTAAGAGAAGCTAAATACACAAATCAAAAGCAGAAGCAGTAGGTGGTAAGAACTCACAGAAGGACCAGTAAAACTAACACCACATCTGTTTAGCTAGTTCAGGCCACTGCAGGCCACACTGCAAGGACATGTTTGTGTTTTGTCTTTTACATTTTATAGAGCTACGGCATTAATGACAATTTTCTAAAATTCAACATATATTATCATAAAAATGCCTGTAAAACATGCAAGTTTATTACCGAAGTGAACCAGTTCTACAGCCTACTTCCGGGCGAGGCTCTGTGTAATTCAATCTATTAAAATGAATTGCCTAATTGTTTGCATTCACTGAAATGTGATTTTTAGAAAACACTCCCAGGAGCTTGTACGGCAGCAGGTGATAGCTGGAGTGTCAGGACGTGTTAGTGTCAGTAGGCAGTTAAGAGGTTGTCAGTCTGTGTGAGCTGGATGACACATCTAAGTACAGCGTGGAGGAGGGAGGAGAAGGTTGCGTGCGTCGGATGGGTGGGGTTACTCACTGTTACTTACTTGAACGGCTTCTCTCCAGTGTGCGTGCGTATGTGGTTGTTGAGCGTGGTGGCGCCAGCGAACGCCCGGCCGCAGTATCCACATTTGAAGGGTCGGTCGCTGGAGTGAGTCACCACGTGGTTCCTCAACTCTGACGGCTGAGAAAAGGACTGGGAGCAGTGGCCACATTGGTACGGTCTGAGAGAGGGGGAGACATAAAAGGAGACGGGTGAGAACAGGAGGGTGCCGTTTGCACAAAAGTGATTTTGTGAGGTCTTGGAAGCGCCTGGAAGTGGTTCTTCTCTTTGGTCATTCCACTCGTGGAAAAGTTTAAACTAAACGTATTACTTAAACAGATTATGGACAAACACTAAACTTGAATGTTTTTGCTGTACCATCATCAGAACCACATTTTCTGTTGCGACATGTCACCTTTAATATACGTACAGCAGCAAGTGGTCACACGCAGTCAAATTTGTGATTTTACAACGTGAAAAAGATGAAAATAAATGACGTCAGCTTTCAGACAACAGACCAGACCTACACAGCAAACACATACAGAGTTACACACACACATTAAGAGACAGAAACAGACAGAGAGGGATGAGGCGAGTAACCACGATAAAACAGATTACACACACACACAGACACACACAGGGCAGGGGGAGTCGGACACTGCTCCGGTAACCATGGCAGCGTGACCCTCATCAACAATGCAGGCCTAGATCATGACTGGACCATCTATCACGTTGTGTGTGTGTGTGTGTGTGTGTGTGTAACAGCAGTTAGGGAGTATGAGATAGAGACAGTAACAGAGCAAGAAAAGAAGAGATAGATATAAAGAGACTGTGTGCTTGTGTTTGGCCCAAATGGGAGTTCAGAGTGGGAGTGAACCAGACTGAAACAAACAACCACACAATGGCAGTGTGTCTGCTAATAGAGTGTCCTGCTTCCATACAGCAGCAGATCTAATCTCACTCTATTTATTGAGCTGAACACAGAGTCTCCTTCTAAAATCATCAGCTTATTGTCTTCCAGCATAATCACTGTGTCCATTCATTCCTTGTATCACCTCTCTGTTTTCCATTAGTAGATATTAAAAATATTGCCTTAATCTTTACGCCATAAGCTTCTACACACTTCTATAATTTGATACAAATAGGCTTTTTATTCACCTTTTCCACAGGTGTGGCAGTTTCCTGCTACTGTTACTGCTCAGTACAGCAAAAATAGCCACAAGCAGTAAAACACAACACAAGAAAACTTCCAATTCACCACAGAGTATTAGACAAATAATGTACAGTTCGCAAACCCCCCAGGTTCAACCCCTCCCTAGAGTCATTTGCTCAGTCAATATTTACAAGAGTTCAAGAAGTCCTCAAAAGCAGCTGGTACCATGTACTGTGGACTTAGCTCTGTTCAGGCAGTTCTTGTCAAATGTTGTAATTTCAAAAACGTACAAGTTTACCACCCTCACACAGCGAGCAAAGTGTAAACACGAGCTGTGAACGTCATGATACCTCAGCAGTCACAGACAAACTTTGATTTTTCTGTAGTAAAGAACCTGTGGAGTAAACTATCAGCTGAACATAAAAAGTTCAACAAGTAAGTCAAATTTAACACCCTGACACAGAGAAAGGAGGACCTTAAAGATGAAAAACACGCCTCAAGTGCACACTGAGGAGCAGTTCATGTTTCAGAGTGGAGCTCCGTCCTAAAACAATGTAGTTTTGTCTCCCTCAGCAGTGTTGTGTATCGGTCAGCGATGCGTATTGATGAGCAGAGACACTTGGAGCTCTGAGGTGATTAGCTGCTGCCTGTCTTCTGTCAATTACATTAAGGACCCGATGAAGAGGATGAGATCTCATTATTAAACTTTCTTCTAATGGCAGCAACCAGGGACACTGTTAGGACTGTGCTGATCAGTACTGGCACTATCAGTGACTGGACTGTTACCATCACCATCAGTGTAATTGTAGGCATTTATAACCAGTAGACAAGCCGGTAGAATTAATGTCCACTGTCATAATTTTTAACGTCAGGTAATTGATTGTTAACTCCATCATCAACCATCGTTAATGCCTAATCATTTTCAATACCACTGTAAGCAGCAACAAAACCCTCCCTTCAGTGTCACTAATATCTTCAATCTGCAGCAGTCACCTTTTGCTTTGCTTTTCCCCAGCTGGGAGTATCTGTCATCGTTACACGTTAATCATGCTGAACAGCCACTAACTTGTGACTGAGCTTTAATTTCTATACTCAAACACTGGTCAAATTCCAAACGTTGGATCAGTTTCAACAGTTCTGAAACTTTTTGTCCCAGTCTGATGAAGATGAACCCGTTTCTTGCAGACAAAATGATGTTTAAATTAAATTCCTTGTGAATTTTAACATTCCAGTGCACTTCGCAGCTCTAATTACCATATTTCACAAGGTGTAGGTAGAGTGCTCTGAAAAAGTGTTTGTACATACAAGACATAGATGTCCTCACTATACCTTGCTCTGTCAAGGTACCATGTTGTGTACTACTGTACTGGTCGTTCAAATCTCTGTGTACAGGTGTGACTGGGACAAATTCCCATGTGCTGCATGTACTCAGAAAATAAAGTGATTCCTATTCTGAAACCAATAAGACAAAACTCTGACATCAGTACATTACAAACAGGTAAACACCCGAGAACGAGAATAAAACAAATAGAGCAACATCTTCACCACTCCAATAAATCACAAAAACCTACTGCACCCGGAGAGGATGTAGTATGAGAACACACACACACACACACACACACACACACAGAGGAAAGTAATAAGAGTAAAATAGTGTAATATAAAATCGAAAAATTCTCACTTGCAGTTTTCCACATAAAAGGCGTCTCGCCGTGGGGGTCGGTTCATTTATCAGTCGGCCGGTCTATAAGTTCACGCCTCAGTGGGCCGCACCACTATTTATTAGGTGGGTTTTCTATGAAGAGCTGCATTGATTGTGAATAGTTTAAGTTGATGAATGTGTGGATATTATTTATTAAGGCAGCAGGCCGGGAGATTAATGCCAGGTTATTGTTTATTACAGTGCAGGGAGGAGGAGGTGAAGCACAAACCTCTCACACCCACTCACAGACACACTTGCACATACAAAGGTACGAACCAAAATATTTGCACACACAAGCAAATGCAAATATGTGCATATGTGCATAAATGAATAAACACAATCACACACATGAATGATTTACCACAGACAAAGTTTGGATATTTGTACTGTATTACATGAAAGTCGCACAACCTGCAGGTTGATCTAACAGTTCATCTTTCACTTTCATTAATGTCATTACTGCACAATCCTCTGCTGCTCCTCTGTGCTGCAGCGTCTCATCTCTCTTGGTGGCAGTTAGCATCACACAGTAATTCAGTCTGACAGTGTTACAGTCCGGTGTTGACAGCACAGACAGCCAAATATGTTCACAGTCATTAAGACATTAACAAAAACACAAAACAGACACTGTGAATTGGTTCACAGAAAACTAATAATACTTAGTTTGGACAGGGAAGCAGAGTAGAACTGGCTGCCATGTTGTTCCCACTTAGCCTCACCTCCGTGTCTGTGTGTGTCTGTCTGTGTGTGATCTATAAAATTAATCATTTTCAACACGTCTGTGAAATGCGTTTGAGTACAATAAACCTTGTGCTGCCTTTCAACACAACATGTGGTAACAACAACAGAGTCAGTGCCAACGTGTCGCTGTGTCCACACCTTTAACACATGAGCTGATGAAAGAGACAGAATGTGTGTGTGTGAGACGAAAGCTGCATACGTACGCCACATTATTAAGACTACATGGGAATGAGATGTCTTGACAAACATACGTGTTTTTATTTCAACAGAGGAGTCACAGGACAAGAAGGTGGCCAGGAGGAGGGAAAGCAGAAGGTGTGGTTGTTGCTGAGTTTGATGTCCACTGGCTGAAGGACAAATTTAATGTGCTAGATGTAAAGTACAGTACTAAAAAACTAAATCTCCATCTTAGCAACTCATTTTGTTGACTGTGTGTGGTGTAGTGGAAGCTTAAGATGATGAAGAAAAACATCTCACTCATTTCACTGATAAACAAAAAGCCAAGAAAAGGATTTTTGTTTCTCTCAATCACGTAACTATAAAAATAAAGGGCTTCTAAAGAGGTTAATTCTTTGTGATTTCAAAATAAAAGCCAGTAAAAGCCTCCTCTTGACCAGGTAAAGAACTGTATAGTTTATTATAATTATTTTAGCAGAGGTGGGTAGTAACATTTACTTAAGTAAGTTTTTTGAAAAAATTTTACTTCTACGAGTAGTTTTACTGCACCATACTTTTTACTTTTACTTGAGTAGATTTGTGAAGAAGAAACGTTCTTTATTGTTGTTGTTTCACATGCACATAACTTGCAATGAAACCAACCAAGCAACCAATGTGAGAGTGAGAAGAAAGCAAATAAAGGCCAAGACAACAAATTAAAAGCATGTAGGACCGTATTTAAATCACAACAAGCTAAATATAAGCAGTTTTGTCTAAGTTAACACCTTGTTTTTATCTACTTTACCGTTTCTCCCTTGTTTACTTTTTAGCGTCATG
>JAUMHL010000030.1:25038592-25075340 GCA_032362345.1 Sandelia bainsii
AGTAATTTTTTGGATGACTACTTTTTACTTCTACTTGAGTAATATTATTTTGAAGTAAAGCTACTCTTACTTGAGTATAATTTTTGGCTACTCTACCCACCTCTGTATTTTAGTAATAAGTACTGTCCATTGTCAGGTTTTGTTTATATATCAAGTGTAGATAATGTACAGCCAGGTTCATAAGTAATAGAATAAAGATACAAAATAAATAAAGATACCACCACAGCTTGCGTACAGAGGACAAAAAAGTGAAAAAAATATTTTCATTCCATTAGTTACGAACCTGACAGTAAATGGATTGTTTCAACATGCATTCACAAACCATCATTTCCAGGTAAATCACTAATAATGTATAATCAGAGACGAGTATTAAATGTATGTGTTCAGGATTCTGTTCAGTTTCCCGACCGTTTAAGTTGATTCTGGACTCAGTGAATCTGTGTGTTTGTTTTGTGCAGTGATGCAGAGTGTAGTGTGTTGACTGACCCATATGGAGTGGCCAAATCCATACGGCGTTATATCAGTGCTGTGAGGACGACTCCTCTGTCCGCCTCATATGAAGACACTATTCCCCCAAGACCAGCAGTTATAAATCACTGCTCCCACCTCATCAATACACAATCAATGGCTCTCTGAACTAATATGCACACACACATAGCACACACGCTCATATCCAAGAGCACATCACATAAAATCACTGGCAGACCTCAATAAAAACACACAAAATCTACCTTTCCCTCTACTTCTCCATTTGTCTTTTCCACCAACGTCCATCTGTCTTTTTCTTTCTCTGTGTGACTGTATTGACTGATCTATTAGAGCAGAAAGCTCACATAATGCCCTCATCATCCCGCTGAATTCACCAAATGAGCCTAGAACAGAAACTGAGCCCACAGCCAATATCATCACGGATAGGAGGCTGTGGAGTACGGGTTGTGTAGTTTATGAGGAAATCCATTAAGGAAACCCCGCAAACATTTTCATCTATTGATGTTTTCCCCAAAACACAGGACACCACTTCACCTCTATTTGCTGTTTAATGTTGTCTTCACTGCCATTGTGTCCACAGCAGTGGTGAAACCTGTACAAGATGGAAACGTTTTGATCTGATACTAGAGCATAAAAAAACAACACAAGATCAACATGTTAACGATATCTGATAGGCAGCTGTTACACATGCTTAGAAACGCGTCACAAGATCAACCACGCTTAACTAAAATCAACCCAATCACTGACAAATCTGAAATGTACTTTACACACAGCTTTACCAGCACTAAATATAAAATCTACAACACAAAGTAGACTCTTATTATATTGGCAAATGTGACAGATAAAGACAGACTGAAGGAATTTCTACAACACACCACAGTGATGGATCGTTATTAGTTAGTCCTACAGCTTCACTCTGGGGAAAAAAAAGCTTCAACACATCTGTGTGTCCTGCAGGGATTAACACACATCTGTGTTAGTGTTCTATGCAAATATGTCCTGACTGTTGGATGATAAATCTCCTGAATGTCAACTGTTTAACGACACACAGAAACAGTCTTGTTTTAGCCTGACATGCAAACTTTTTGAGTTAATAGTGTTTGCAGGATTTGAGAATAAAACAAAACATGAAAGGGCACAAATGTTGTATTTAAACACAGATACAACATTTAGACATTACTCTGATTAACACAGAACAATTACTCAACCATCACTTACTGTTACATTCTGTTGTGTGGAGGAGTAAAGGGAGGTTAAAAGCTGTGATCTGAGGCATATGTGTTTGATTTGATAAAAGACTCATTTTTGGGATGGGATCACTTGTTGCTTATTTTGCAACAGGAGTCTATGCTAAAGTCAAGTGAAAACCTGTGCATTTTCCTCATGTTTGCTCCTTTATGAATCAGATTCAGTATCATTCAGACTGATTCCAACTTCTTCATAAAAACTCCAACATGGTCCCTTTCAGAAGGGAGGCAACAGGAACACTAGGCTGTGCACAAGAAAGAGGTGCTTGTTATGAGAACTCTACTGGGACATAGTTCAGTTAGAAGTTATTGATGCTGTTGAATACTGACAATGCCCCCCTCACCACAAAACTCCCAGTGAGTCAAGTGATTAGTTCAGCGGAGAAAAACCACTAGAATCATTCAACAGTCCCTGAGAAGGACTAGTACTGTAGAGCATTGATTCCCAACTTGGGGCTCCCGACCCCCCACTAGGGGTCGCCAAAGCTTCACAGTGGGTCGCGAGGACTTTAAGATTTTAAGGGGGGCAAAATATATATATTTTTAGTTATTTATTTAAAGTGTTTTGGCGTTTAATTTATGTGTGTGCAGCACAAAAAACAACTAAAATTGTAGAAGTTTGTCTTATTTCTTTATAACAATAAACACCACGATATAAGCAATGACAAGCACGCAATATTTGGCTTTCTGCCTGATGGGAGAGAATAAAGGCTTCAACAATAAAGCGCCCCACTGCCTGATGTTTCTCTGCATGATCCACAGACAAGCGCTGGCCAACAAACACCTCTGTGAGGAACTAAATGAAACCTTAAAGACTGTGGTAAAAATTGTGAACTTTATTAAAGCTTGTCCAGTCAACAAAGGAATAATTGCACAGCTGTGTGAGAACGAGACCCACCAGACACTCCTCCTAAATACTGAGGTGCGCTACTGGAGGAAAGGACAAACGAGTTGCTAATTCAGCGTCATACCTGGCGGAGATATTACATATACATGGAGCAGCTTCTGGAGATGAAATCCCGGTTGTCAGACGTAAATTAACACGTCGGAAAAGACGCATGGGCGATGGATCCATTTCCTGCAAAAGAGGAGGATGTGGAATATTTTACATTGAATGTCTTATATTGAATATCTTCCACGTCGCCCCAATAAGACTTGAGATTCATCCTGCCGTTCGCAACAACATACTTATCAGAGACTGCTTTCAGCGCTCTGGTCACCATCAAAACAAAGACACGCAACAAGCTTGACGTGCACAATGACTTTCATTTGGCTGTCACCAAAATCACACCTGACATCCCATCACTGGCCCAAGAGTTACAAGCCCAAAGCTCACATTAAATGCCATCCTGTTTATATGAAAGGAAACAAGTTCATGTGTCACAAGTTCATAGAAACATAGGAAAGACTGGCTGATACATTGCAGTCTTCAAAGTAAGAAAAGTAATACACACTGTTCTGCACATTATGCTCACAGCTTCAGTGAACATGTAGCCTATTAATTGTTCTGTACTGTTGCTGTTATGCATTGAATACGAAAGATCAAAACAATTCAAAAGTACTAGGCCTATTTTATTTTTCCTTAGGAATATTTTTTGTTCGGGAGGGGAGAAGGAGGAGTTCGTCAACATATTCACTGGTAAAATAGGGGTCCCTTGGGAAAAAGGTTGGGAACCACTGTCATAAGGTGTACCTGCTACTCAAAGTGTGCACAGGGCTGCAAATGATGTAGTGGAGAAAATGTATTATTATAGTTCTATACTATATAGTTGTGCTGTTCAGTCAGAAAATCAGCAAAATCTAAATCAAGGCCTAAAGCTGCTTATTAATTTGAAACTGTAAGTAAACAGCCTGACTTGACTTATTTGATGTCCCTGTGAAAAAGAACACAAGCTACACCAAACAGAAAAACTGTGAGAACATCACAAAGACAGTGAATCCAACGTCTCATTTCATATTTAAATGCTGGAAACTTTTACAGGTTGATATTCTAGACTCTTACTTGCCTTGTCAAATACCTCAGCTCAGGGTCTTTCAGTTTTTCCAGTGATAGAGTTAAACATTTAACACGCTCCATTACTCATCTGAGATTACAGAAGTTCTTACATGAGTAATGGGGAACCATAAATGTTTAAATGTATCACTGGAAAAACTGAAAGTCGAGGCCAAACCATTGACAAGGCATCGCTGCATAACAAAAACAAATGACAAATTTAACATTTAATTCCTCTATAGAGTGAACGCTGTGATGATACACATGTCCAATCAGCTGTAAACTTTCTTTCCGTTGATATACAAGTACGATTATATCTATATACACATACATGCTTTATTCATAAACAGTGCCAGCCAGCAGAATGAGACCTGAAAGAGACCCTGGACATCAAAGTGCTCAGCAAAAATCCCCCATTTTCACAAAAAAACACTAATGGCTCTTTTAAACAGCAGTGCAGTAAACACATCAATCATAAAAGCAGTGGTTATTAATTTAGGTCATTGCTGTGGTTTATACTGTGTTGCTTTTGTAATATGTCAAACCTATAAGTGGAAACGCAGTCCATTTTTTTCCTGATTCATCACTCATCGCCATCACAAAACTTTAACAGTATCCTGCGTCCTGACACCAGTTTAAAACCTGAATCGAAAGCACTTCCAAGGCCTCAGTGAGATAAACAAACTGCTCCTCTGATGATGGATTTTGTTGAAATGACACACGGGGGGAAGAAATGACACAGTAGAAGAAAAAGTTCAGAAAAAGAAACAGTCAGCAGAAAAAAACAAACCTGAAAGAGATGGAGCTGAGAGGAGGTGCGCTGGGTTTTTTTTTCAAGCTGATATAAAGAGCCATCAGTCTTCAGCTCCAAATGTTCCCATCAAGTAAACATCAATAAATATGTATGAAGGGAGAGAGGGGGAGAGAGGGAGAGGGAGGCGTTATGAGATTAGGAAGAGAAAGAAAGAGAGGTCAATGGTAAAAAATAACAAGGCGCCTTTATTCACAGAGCAGCTTTACTGGTTTAATGTCTAAAGATGGAAACCTGCCTCTTCAAACATAACACAGATGAGTTATTAAAGTCTGAATGAACATAAAGGGTGGTAGAGCTCGCCATGCTCCATAATCCACTTCTTCAGTGTTCTAGTATCTGTTTCCATTTTCCATCCAACACTAGAGCCCCTTTTAGACACAAGATACAAAACATCTGAAGCTTCATCAGTCGGTTAAGCCAACAGCTTTCTGTCGCTCAGACCGGGATCATTTATACGTTAATGTTCCTCTCGGATAAATGTATGGATGTTTTTCCCCTTGTGTTATTGCTGTTTCCTCCAAAACAAGCAGCTTCTAAATGAAGTCTGGGATTAGCTGACAGACTGCTGTGACTGACAGGCCAACTACATGCAGCTACGTCCTACATCAGAACATCGTAACCTTGTGTGTGTCTGTCTGTTAATAATAATAATAACTGATGGTGCCAAAGGTTTGGGACAGCTGCCCTACCAACTGTGCCACGGTCGCCCCCTGCATGCAACTCAGACTTCTGCTGATACATAAAATGTTCTTCAGTCTGAACTAGTAAGATGATATTGTACATTTTATGGAAAAGTGACCAAGTGCTCATTTAGACGTGAAAACGTTCAGATGCCATCACATCAACAGAAGCAAGTGTGAATGGGGCTTGGGTTTCCAATTCTGTCAACCTCTTGGGTTCTGTCTACAGTGACTTAGCACAAAACATGTCATCTAACAGCATGAGGTTTAAATCAGATGCACTGGTGAAAAGTATACTGTTTACTGGCTGTGGCTAGAGGAGGTGAGCTTGAAAAGGGTAACTCTGATAGTCATACATGACTGTGAGGAACACTGAGGCCGTGGAGCTGCAGAACTCTATTCTGTTTGGCTTGTTCAGCTCAATTTTATCTGTTCCTCTGTCCCATAAAACCTTCCTATTGACAGGCAGCTCCACATCGACCCTCTCCCCCCCCTCCATATCCACCCCACATTTTTCTTCCCTATGAGTATTAGTTTATTGAATAAGTGGCATCTGTTTTCCTGGCCCCGTCACCGTAAGGCGAGGTATTTCTCACTGACGCACAGTGCTGATTTATACGCTGCTCTGACTCTCCCTGCAAAAAATAAAGCTAAGCAAAAAATTTCCAATACATCCTCCATCCCCCCGACACACATACTCACAAATATAAACATACACACACAAATCTCCCCTCCTTCCTCCATCCATGCTGTGTATAATAAAGTTGGCAGATGCTATGCACAGTCACTTTAACACTCTCTTCAATCTACTCACTCTTTCTGTCACACACACAAACAGTGTGATGATGAGACAACCCACTGAAATCATAAATTTCAACTAAATATCTAATAAAAATTTACTGGTTTCAAAAAGTCAAGCATATGAAGTGCAGCTGTATGCGAAATTTCAGGTTCTAATGAGTCAATTAAGGTCCTTCATCTACAACCCTGTTCTTGGCTGTATTATAATAGATGCTGACGTCGACACTGTAGAAGTTTTTTGCAATGACCCAAACTGAAGTCATCATAAGTCATAGGAAATGTAACTAGTTTTATTAGAGTTGGATTAGATCTCATGACTGTAACAGTGGCAGCCAATGGTATATAGTATATATTTTATATTACATTTCTCCTTAAACCTTTCATACTGGTCAAAATCTTCGCTACAATAATATGACAAATACAAACTATATTTTGTGACAATTTAAGTAAGGATTTAAGTCTCAGTAAGTAAGAGAACTATGTCAACGTATCTAATATTGACATTTGCACAGACATAACATCACCTCCAAGTCTTGTGAGACTTTTTTTATACAAGACCAAAATGTAAGTGTCGTAATCGATGCAGTCTTACCTGTCGGGGTTCTGTGGACAGACGTGCATCTGCAGCAGGATCCTCTGGGTGAAGGTTTTGAAGCACTGGCCACACTTCCACAGGTGCCAGTCGCTGAACTCGCTGCTCAACTGACTAGTGGAGGTCGGGCTCGCCAGAACTCGCTGGTTCTTTGACCCCAAGTGGCCAAAACTGGAGTCCGACTGAACACTGACCCCAACCTTGTCCAATAGGGAGAAACTCCGAGGGCAGGGCGAGTGGGGGAAGACCATGGATCGCATGAGGGCGGAGGATGGGGAAGATGAGGACGAAGATGATGATGAACAAGGTTTGCCATTTTTGTTGAAGGACTGGAGGGACTCCTGTCTGGTCATGGCCTCCACCACCGTGGCTGGGACGTTTACTAAAGACAAAAGACAAAATGACTGATTTGATTCCACAGGTGGCTACAAGACAATGAATTCTGATATAGATATTCACAAAACTGTGGTTTTGCTTTATATTTGACAGTGTTCTTTATTCTTCCGTGTTCATAATTTAATTTATGTTTTGATAAGTGCTTTGTATAAAATGTCCATAAGCTAAACCGCTTATCCTGTTAAGGTTCACAGGGATGGTGATTCCACTGGAGAGGTTGCCAGACTAGCTCAGGACTTATGGAGAAAAAAAACAAACATTTACACCTACAAGCAAATGAAGAGGCACCAGTTTACAGTCACCAGTTTCTTTGAATTGTGGGTGGAAACCAGAATGCCAACGCAAGTATGGAGAAAACATGCTAGACGTCTGGCACAGATTTGAACTGGGGACCTCTGAGGCTAACCACTCCAGAACCACGCTTCCCTTTAAGCACAGCAACAGCAAGATAAGTGTATCAGACACAAACAGGTCTGTCAATCTGTCAGATAACCCTTCATTATATTTGCAGTTACATTATAAGGGCATCTCTTACTTTAAGTCACGGTGAGTGATCTCACTTTTCATTCTGTTAAACTGGTTTGTTTGGGAAAAAAACCTGGCATGTGGACCAGCAGGAAGTTGAAAAATACATTTCAGAGAAGGAATCTGTGTCCCAACCTCTTCCAGCATCAAATGTTAGTTGGATGATTTCCATGATCATTCCAAGAACTTTACCTCTTCGTTTTAACTCCTTAAATTGCTGCGTCATAAGATTCTCGTATGGGTTTTAGAGGAAGACAATGACAAAGACTTATTTTGTTGTTGAAGGAAGACTTCTAGGGGGCCAACTGTGAGGGGCCAGCGTGCAGAGTTACTGTATTTACTCTTCTCTCTGTTCAGCTACTTTAGACAAGCCCACCATCTCTTTGGAATTATTTAACTTCTCTTGTATCCACAGCACATCTGGACCCACTCTTATACTTAAGCACTAATCCAAGAAGCCCATATTGTCTTTATTTCTTTAATTAGTTTTCTTTGTTTCTTCAAGTCTTTCTGTTTGTCATTTTACTTAACATAAATAAACAGATTCTCTCTGACATTGCTGTGCTGGATCTCTGCAGTCGCATCATCATAAACATTTTCCATCCTTCATCAGCTCACCTCTGCCATCAGGCTACCAGGCTCCATTGATCCTCTAATAATCTTATGAGGAGATAATTACACCATTTGTAAGTAGCCCGACGGCACTATTGACGCCCGCGTTCTGAGCCGCTCACCCACATTTAATTCATTTTGCTACAAACATCGCATATACTAAAAATGCAAGTCAATACAGTTTGGGCTGCGCATGAAATGAATCATCAAAATGGGGGAATTATGCAGATGCAGTTTGCAACATTGCAGAGTCTCTGTTTTTTTCTTTATCAGGGGTGTGTTTGCTTCCAGTGTGGAGTGAACTGAATACAAACTGACCACAGAATTGAATCTCTCTGATGGAGCAAAGTAAGTTTTTACAGCCACCTTTGAACAACCCTCTATTGTATTTCTGTTTCAATCTGTTCATCCATCAGTTCCATTTTCATTTGAACGCTCTTCTTTCTCTTTCTCTCTCTTCTTCTTCATTTTGTCTGACAACACGTCTGAGGCATCATGTCGTCTATTTTCTGTGTTTATCTCTTTCTCTTTGTCATTCAGTTTAGCAGTGTGTACACTACAGTCATGAAGGATCAAGTCCAACAGCTCCACAGAAACACTACATTTATCACCAAACCATTTCTATTCCCAACAACATCAGGATTAATTAAAAACCGACTGAAACACAATCACTTTCTTTAGTCATTTTATTTAATTAGATTGCATTAAATATTGTTTTAATCAAGAATGGCATTGTTCTATATTTTTGATATATTTCAGTCACCAAAGCAAATAATGTTAAATCTGTCTTCAGTATTTTTCCAACTATTTCCATCCCCTGTCTGTGGCTCCTACCTCAAGTGATTTCTACTGAATACTTAAATCTCAATTACCCTTTTTTTGAAGCTCATTCATTTCTTAAAATTAGTCACTCTAGTTTTTGTCAAGCAAATAGGATTAAATTATTTTGAGGACTATTTTCAGCAGTGGATTAATCTGTATTTGGTGCTTTAATGAGAATCTGGTTCAACAGATAACTCTTAGATCTAAAACTATAATTTAAATTTGACATTGATATTTTACAGTTCTACATATCGTTTTATTGAGAAGATTTTTTTATTAATTAATAAACTAAATGGGGGAAAAAGTTTCCACAGCTTCCACTCTGTGTGTCTTGGCCTCCTCAGTGTCTCTTGGTCGTCTTCTCTTTACTGGTATGAAGTACAGTTCAGATTATGTTGCCAAAGCCTTGTTAGTAATCGATAATGATAACGCTACCAGTGATTATAAAGTCATATAAAATCAATAGAGGCCATTATAGAAATGGTAATAATAATATGTCAAATGAAGAAGAGAATGAAGTAAATAAAGAGTAGAGAGCAGTTTACTGCAGAGACGGACAAAATGGAAAACCACTCTTCCTTCACATATTTTTTCCTTTCCGATCTTCTTGAATCATCTCCTCACACTTAAGTGTTGAGTCTACATTTCCTTTCTTGCTTTCTTCTCTTCCTCTGCTTCTGCTTTTTCTCTTTTCATTTCCTTGACTCCTGTGTTCCTTCATCTCTTCTTTGCCTTCTCCTACTTTCATTCCTTTTTTCCCTTGTCTTCACGTGTCTCTCACTCGCTCCTTTTTCTTCCTTCTCTGTGTGTCATGCTGCTATAAAAACAACTCAACTACTCAACTTTACTTGAGAACATGTAGTTCAGAGAAAGGAGAAGTAGAAGACACTGTGTTACACAGACACAATGAAGAGGACATGAAGAGGAGGAAAGGGTGAAGGACTGACAGGAGGAAAAACAGGAGGAATGTAAGTCTCCTGTAATGTTGGTGCACATGTTGTTGTTGTTAGGTGGTGGCTGGGCTGCGGAGCGTCAAGACAACAGGCTGTGATTGGATGGAACATGCATAAGTAAATAACCACAGGGTGTATGTGCTTTGATAGTGTGTTGTGTGTATGTTTGGAGGGTGTGCGTGTTTTCTTTTTTGTGTGTTGCTGTATGGTTTGGCTCTAATCTGTTCTTTGTTTGTCTTTATAGTGTGTGAGTACTTGTGCTCTGTGTGTGTATGAGTTCTTGTATGTGAACAGGTTTATGGGGGAATGTGCGTTTATTGCTGTGTCTGTTGGTGTTTGTTGTGTATGTGTATTTGAATTTTTTATTTATTTAACCCTTACAATCCTATTTTTTTTTAGCAACTCAATAAATAAAATTAAGCTTTAAACATTTTATAATTTTTTAAAGTTCTTGAAACCTTTAGTTAGAAAATTGAGAATATGTTTTTAATTACATGTCAAGTTTTAATTTCAGCACACTTGTTCAGGCATATGCTGGTCTGTTGGAGTAGGTTCAGCGCTGACTTTTTTTTTTCCTGGCGTATTATAATTTTAGTGACAGTAGAGAATTTCAGTGAAACTGATGCTCATTTCTGGACTGCTGCAACTTTACATTTGTGTCTGTGTGGTTCCTGGTTCAAGTCCTACACTAATAAAGATGAAAACGTTAAATATCTGTTTCACTGAAGACGCAAAGACACCGTCCTGCTGTCTCCAGTTTGGAGTCTGGACGTCACATTCATCCTTTGTGGGCACATAAAAATTGCTTGGAAAACCAAAATGCAGTTAGTAACAAAATGTCTTTAATTTAGAGCAGAGTGGCTGCCTTTGAGTTTTTCAGTACAAAAAGGGAGAAATCTAATTTAACTTAATTTGGATGGGAACAAATGGTTTTCACTGCAGGCTGGAACAAAAGCAGACCCTTCGGTCTTTGTTTGCCCTCTTTTAGTCTGTGGCTGCTACAAAATAGATCTGTGTGTGAACGAATGTTCTTTACTTCTGATGACGTGAATAGAGACACTTGAATTAATCTAAAAATTTCAGCTTAAATAGTTTTAGTTTTAAAACTTAGTTGTTAGTGTAAAGTTGCAGTGTGACATTTAGAGGGATCTATTAGCAGAAATTTAATGTAGTTTTCATAATTATGTTTTTCTCAGTATGCACCTGTGTGTGTCACCTGAACATAAGATTTACTGCATTTTCTTTAGCTGAGAATAAGCCTTTTTTATCCACATCAAGGGACCCACCGTTTGACAGAGGCTGCCATGCTGCGCTGCAAGGTTTCTATGGTAACTCAGAATGGCCAAACCAAACACTGGAGAGAGAAATTAGCATTTTAGTACTAGCTTGAATTTGGTTACACAATAGCATAGTACCGCTTGGAGGATGATAAAATATGGATTGAATTTCTGTGGACCTGAGCTTTAGTGTTAATTGATCATTACCTGCCCAATGTTTAAACAGCAAACCTACCATAAACATGAATACATAGTCAGACGTAGCTGTCCTACCTTACACCAGGTGATTTTTACACTCCTTACTCTAATAACATTTGTTGCTAAAGCTAATGGGGTTAGATTGCTGGTTCCATGCAGTTTAACATCCCACTGGTCACAGAAAAGTTGACGCAACAGTTGAACCTTACACATCTGGCTGATATACTTTCAGAGAATACAACATCAGAAAAGTGGTAATTCCACTATAGTGTTGTACAGGGATTCAGTGATCTTTTAGTAGAAATTCTAAATGGTAAGCACCTATTTCCTCTTGGTGCTCCTTTAAATTATAAGCATTTCAATTTCCAAACACCAGGTGACTCTTATTGTGAAGGAGCCAAGGAAAATTAATTTTTTTAGCCACTGACATTTGCGCTACGTCTGTGACATGGCACCAGACGGACACCGAAGGTTTATCGTTGGAAACCACACCACCAAGCCGACATCAAAAAACTAGCAGCAACGAAGGCCAACTCTCGCTTTGCCAGCACTCAACAATGACTACAGCCAGCACCCAGCTATTGCATGCATTAAACATGCAGAATCTGCAGAAAAGCCGCAAACGTCCAACAAGTGCCAACTGTGCAGCCAACACTGTAAAAACTACGGCAACAGATGCTCACTGACAACCCGACCTTGGCGGATGGCTGACAGTCAGCTTGGTTTGTCACAGGCTTTAGATGCCTGAAGTGCTTCATCATGAATTTAAACATTCAGATTTGTAGGTTTTGCTGAAAATAAATTTGTAAGAAATAAACTGGTAAAATCCAGAAGTGTTTGTGCAGAAGCTGCCACAGTCCTGTCAAGATAAGCAATGTCATGTAAAAGAGTTGTTCTATCTGTAAAACAAACCAGCTTGTGGGCAAACGTCTCTAATTTGCAATCAGCATGATCTCATTTCACTGTGACTCTGTACCAGATGAGCTCCTAATTCAATTTGTTTCAATTTAGATTCCACAAAGTAAAACTTCTTCTTCATGTTTTGTTTTTTTGCTCTGTAATTGTGTAAGAAAAAAATGTCAAGGTTTGGTTTCTCTCCCTGAAGGGAGTTACTCTGTAAAATCCACAGAAAAAACATTTTGAATGGAAAAAATATAAACAGACTGACTGAGCAGAAAACTGAAGGAAATTTAAACAAATATAAATTAGTGACAGAGAAAAGAGGAGGGATAGATGTGAAACCAAGGGAGGGAAAAAAGGGACAGAAGCCCGGAGAGATAGAAAAAGGGGAAAAAGAAAATAGACTGAGAGCAACACAAAAGAATAAAGGCAATAAAAGCTTCACTAGATTCATGTTTTAATGCACGTACACAGTTTACATACTCATGACTCATATTCTAACAGGTTTATACACGTTGGTGCCAGATGTAATTAAATTCCTTCCAGGTGTTTGTGAGATATAGCGTTGACGAGAATGGGACATACGTGAGTTCACAGTGACCTCTGAGCAACAAAATCAAATCAGATCATCCTCAATTCCAAGTGAACAGTTGAAAGGAAATCACTTTCACTAGAATCGGACGGGACGAACAGGAAGTCACAGTGATCTTGACCTTTGACCATCAAAAACTAATCATGTGGACATGTTTTTCCAAATTTGAAGAGATTCTCTGAGGGCATTCCGATGATATCATGTTCACATGAATGGTGTGAATGCAAAGCCACTGTAACCTTGACCTTCAACCACCAAAATGTAATCAGTTTATCATCAAGTCCAGTTGGACATTTTTGCCTGGTTTGAAGAAATTCCCTGAAGCCATTCTCATGATATCACATTCACAAGAATGAGATAAACAACACAAAAACCTAATTATCAACCCAAACAACAACCATGTGGATGTTAGAGTTAAACAAGAACACTGTCAAACCGGCAATTGTGAGTTTTTTTTTTTGTGGAAATATGTTGACTTAATATAGACAATCCTTTTGTGAAGGAGAAGACGATAAAGACAAAACATCTCTTATAAAAAGACAAGACAGAGACAAAGAGGGGGCAGAGTGCTAATACACTGTTAACACGTATTTTAGCGAATATCTTGTTTTAGCTGGCTCAGTTCATCAGACAAATAAATCAGACAAGCAACAAGTCTGTAAAAAACCTGTATTTGCAGCCTTTGCTTGTGACGAGCCAAAGGCTTTCTGCCAGTCACAATTTAAAGGCTGCCTGTAATCAAATTAGAGCAACATCCAAAGAAAACTGCTGTTTTGTATCCTGCACAGAGGCCAGTTGCAAAAAAGAGGTTTAGTAGATGTTTGGATGTCTGTAGCATTTATGTGTTAGCGTCACACTAACATGTGAAGCATTTAGCTGACCGTTTACAGCCTCTCACCTTCTAGTATGAGGATGACCTTTGTCACCTTGTACACGTTTCCAAGCTATTTGACAAGAGTGAATGTTTCACTTTTGTTGTCATTTTGTTGTCATTGTTGTAAAACTAATGAGGCTAAAAGACAAAAAAGAAAAGTCAGCAGTGTTTTCTCACAGTTTTCGTCCTGAGCGATGCACTGCAGGGGGATGCCGAAGAACGAAGTGTAGGAGTCGTTGTACCAAACCAGCAGCTCTGTTCCTCTGGGAATGTCCATGCACGCTCTGTAGAAAATACAGGACCTGCAATAAAACACACATATTCATATTTAATTTCAAAAGTGCCACACAAATAGACAGTAGACGGCAAATCTGGATTAAAAAACAACAAATCCTCAGTAAACTCAGTGCGAAGAAGCTGTAGAGGAGTGATGTGGATCCAGATCAGAGCTGGATTTTAACCATATGTGGCAGTCAGAATTAATACTATAAGAGGTAAAAAAACAACAACTGTCACCTGAAATCTTGTTTTTCTTACTGATCACAACAGACGTGTGGCTGGTGACATGTTTTAGTTTTATGAGTCACAAAGTAAAAAAAATTTCTACTACCCCACATTTTTATTATTATGATAAAGACACATTAGTGCAGAAGCACCAACTGCAGCATCTAGAAAATGTGATTTTGAGCATTTTCTTGTTTACGAACTGACCTTTCAACCTGTTGGTGGTGATAAAGAAAAGGTCAAGGGGTCGCTGTAATAATCAAGAAAATAATCAGAAGACAATTGAATAATAATAATAATAATAATTAATACTTTATTGATCCCTTTCGGGAAATTGTTGTTTGGACAGCTGCTAGACCTGTGTCAGCGTTACTACAGGGTTTCGGTGTCTTGTCCAAGGACACCTCGACATGTAGCTTGCTGGGACTGAGAATCGAACCGCTCACCTTTGGGTTGGAAGAATATCCACAGCAAGTTAATGTAGCTCTGTCCAGTACATGTTTGGATAACTCACTTGATTAAAGTGTAGAAAAAACTACTGACATTATCATCATCTTTAAGGTCTGTGTGTGACAGGGTAGAACCAAACTGCTGACTAACAGCACTGGATATTGGACAGAGTGACATGTCAGAGACTCTGTCCAGGTCTGGTTTTGGAAATGCCTCCCATCTGATAAGTTGATTTCATATCTGACCAAACCCAAATGATTTATGGGAAATATCTGGTGTCTCTCACTCTCTTCAACCCAACTAATGACCATGATTTTGTTCAAACACACAGCCAATGAGCTGACAGTTCCTGGGTCACACCACCGCTAAAAACAACACCTAGTCCGCCCAAAAATATCATTCTAACAACATGAGCAACCTCCACGTTCATAGCTGCATTTTCATATCCAGCCCAAACTATTTTAGGACACTTTCCCACACGTTTTTCTCTCACCAGGGCAGCGTGGTGTCACACAGACCAGATTATAACGAAGAGGTCACAGGTTCAACATCCATACCACTCCCATGTTTTTCCTGCCAAAGTACCTTCAAGTCAGAAAACAAACAAACTCTTTGCAAACAGCTTCAGACAACGACTTAAAGTGAAAACAAAAAATATTCTATGCTAACTGTAATTACCGTTTAATATTTAGATAATTTATAACTTAAAGAAGTCTGACTTCAAAACAACTTGATTCAATAAAAAGCTCCACTAAAACGTCAGGCTACCAAAATGTCCAAAACTTTTCAGACCCTGTAAAACCTGCTCTGCTAAGAGATGAAGTCTTTCTGCAGATAGAAAATCAATCCTAGTCGCAATTTAGACAACTTTATTTTTTCTGCTAAAGTGACTCTCAAGGGAAGAAAGGAGAATAAACACAGAGAGAATTTGAGGAGGATAAATAATTTAAGGAGAAAAAGACAAATAGACAGAAATATTATTGACGACAAAACGAAAAAGCCAAAGAGGGAGTAGGAGAAGGGGAAATGTCAGCTGTCTGAATAACGGTGAAGGAACACTAAATCAAATACAGAGAAGCGGGAAATGAAAGAAAGACAAAAATATAAGAGGAAAGAGGAAAACACACATAGAGAGACACACATATAGACTGTGTGAGAGAGGACACCTTCACTGTTCAACTGATGAATTCAACAGTAATTAAACACTTGTGATGTCTCAAAGTCTGTTTTATGTTGAGGCTGGATGTCAAATTACTTTCAACTCACACTTACACTAAGAACTGCAGGTATGCCAATAAAGACGAAGAAAAAGGCTGGTATACTATTACAATTATTTTGTTTAGCATCATTATTAAGTAAATCTCATGTCCCAAGACTTGCTTCATTTCAGATGACAACCAGACCGATACTGAATTTGTTGCATAGCAGCATCTGCGTTGGAAATGTTTTATTAATTCTTTCCACACCGGGGGAGGGGTGGGGTGGTGTTGGACCCATGTGAAAACACAGCCAGGAGGCACCAGTCTACAAGTCAAACACACCCAGTGACCTCCCAGGATAAAAAAGAGACGCTTATAAACATGTAGCAGCGTGTATGTACTTAAAACAACTGTGTGCGTTTAATACATACATTCTCCTACATTCGACCGGGGCTGTGTTATAAATCAAACACATCCAACAGACTCACAGGTATGAAAAATAAAGACCCCTGCTGGCGTACAGCAGTGTGGCTGAGTTTTAAATTCTTCTGGCAGATCAGCAGGATGCGGCATCGTCAGCTCTCTGATCTCCTGTTCTCTGTTTTCATAGAAAGCAAAAATAACTTCATAAACAGCTTTTAAATAAGAACACACATGCTGGCTCATATGAACTGTACCACGTTATAAATCTGACAACCCAAATACCTTAAAAGATGTAATGATGTACCTAGATGCATATAAACATGTTTATCTAAAACATTCATGCTGACTAAACCAGAATTTCAGTGTGGTCTGGCCTGGGGATTTAATGAGGTATGTGGAGTCTAAGACTAAAATGACCATTAGATCACCCACCCAGCAAGTCAGAGCTGCAACACACAGCAAGAGCCAATGATTTAAAGTGTCATCGAAGTCCATCAACACAATGAGCAAAACATGTCAGTGGAAAAATCCAGCTGTGCTTCCACAATGGAGGAACAGCTCTGTGGCTGTTATTCCACTGTGTTTCAAACTGATCTGTGAACTTTCTCTCCAACTTAGCATCTTGGTCATACTTAGAAATATGAACAATTTTTTTTGACTCTGCTGGATAAAATGAACTATTTATTAAATGAATACATTTTAAAATTGTCCATACAGGTAAGAGGACACAGCTTTGATAACTCAGTAGTGGTTACATCCTTGCATGAACAGGTTTTGCCAGTTTTTCTGAGCCTTAATGGGAAACCACTTTCACACTCCCTTAAGGGGAGTTCCAAATTTAAAACTACAGGTTGGATTTGTTTCCCAATTGCTCGGTTGGAAAAAAAAGATAAGGATTGAAAGTTTTACCCAACTGTAGATACACAGGCACCTGCCAAATTTAGACTTTGTTTGGGAATCGTGTATGTTCTGTGAATGCACCTTGCCCTCCTTGGCAATCTACCTGGTAAAGTACCCAACCCTGGTTAAAGGGTTAAAATCCTGCAAACTGAAGCTTTAGTCAGCTCTGTTTGCATGTTTTAGACAAAACCCACCACAGCTTACCGCAGACCTTGAATCATAGTAGCTGTCTGCAAGTACTCAAGTACTCTACTGCAAAGACTAATAGACTGAACAGCAGTTTCTACCCTGTTGCTATGAGTGCATTGAATGCCACCTAATCACCTCCAGTGCAACTTGATGATTACAGTGCAATAGATGCCAACATGTGCAATAAGGTTTTATGCTGAATGACTGTGTTCTACCTCATTTCTTATCTTTTTATAATTATATTTATATATTTCTCTGACACTGCAGGGACCGCACCTAATTTTGTTGTCCTTGTTACAATGGCAATAAAGATATTCTGATTCTACTTACTGGAGTATTTCCATTTTACGTTACTTAAAAGATTGTACTTTTACTCCACTACATTAATTTTAACATCAATAGTTACTAGTTACTTTTTGCAGGATTAGATTCTTATAAAAATATACCACACCTCTGCTGCTGATGCTGTCAGTACTGAATACTGGCCACAGGGATTAGCGATTTATCCTAAGATAAAAAATTATATCTGGATGGTGAACAGCTCCAGCTGCCCCCCCAACTTTTATGTCCTTAAAATCTTTTTTCTCTTTTATACCTAAAAATTGTCTTTGTTTTCTTAGAAGAGATAATGACACAATAAATAGTTTTATAGTTGTATTTGTGGATATTTTGTTGACTCCATTTACATTTAGGGGATTTTCACATACTTCACTGAGGAGGTCCAGCATCGCCACCCTGCCTAGATCTCTTGCCACTCCTTTGCCCCCCCCCCATGTAAAATTTTCTAGATCCGCCACTGATGGTGAAGTGCTTGAATTATGGAATCTATTTATTTTACTAATTTGGTTTGTTTCATTAAACAGTCACCTGCCTACGAGACTCAAGTGGAAATTCTGTCACATGAGATGGCAGCATCCAATAAGTCTAGAACAACTACATATGACTGATCTGTTCTGTGAGTGAGAAGCAAAACTTTACTGAAACCCTGAAAAGACAGGAATGAGGCTACATAATAAATGAGAAATGAGAGTCACAACTACTACAAGACAGCTGCAGGTTGAAATAAAGACATGTGGACAATTAAATGGGCCTTAATTAATTATTATGTCTTTGTTTTTCTTACAAGATCTGAACTCAGGATTGTGCTGTTTGGAAACAGTCAGGATGAAAAAACTAAATTAAGTGCATTAATTACTGGGACAAAATATTGTCCTCATCATAAAACATTCAAGCAATTGGTTCATATCCATGGAGAGAGGAGGAAAAATCCCTTCACACTAGTGAGGACAGCAGACATCTTCAGTCTGCCTGTGGAAAAAGTGAGACATGAGATGAAGAAGTGTGTGGCACAGTGCCCTCCCGGACCAAATTTACCGCTTCTGTTAGTGAAGCCTTCAGACAGAAGAAGCTGAAATTCATCATGACCTTCTTTGTACAAGATGCTTTTAAATACTCACTGATCATCATAACATTAAAAAAAATATATAAAAAAATTATACAAGGAATTATTCAGTAGACCAACTGATTCGAGACTGCAGAGAGCAGCATAGAATCAACTTTGATGAAAACAGTTTTTCTGAACATGATCTTCAAGAAATTATGGAAAAAATGGAGATAATTCTCAGTGTCAACAGAGGACGATATTTAACCTTTAACATAGTAGAACTTGAATGTGCAAAACGCTCCATAAACCTGGTACTCTGTGGGAGACATGAAACCTTGAAGACCTTGGTAGCCAATGCCATTCTGAGAAAAAAAAAGGTTCGGTCCACCTACTGACTCTCAGTGTGTAAGAACTAAGGCAGAGGTGTTTGGACACCAGGTTTTCCTGGTGGAGCTGCCGGCATTGTATAGAAAACCTCAGGAGACAGCAATGAAGGAATCATTTAGGTCTGTCTCCCTCTGTGAACCTGAAGGCGTCCATGCCTTTATCTTGGTCTTGCCTTTGGATCCTCCCACTGATGAAAACAAGAAAGAGGTTGAGACCATCCAGAAGACATTCAGTCGTAGAGTCAATGACTTCACAGTGATGCTTTTTACTGTGGTGACAAATCCTAACTCTCAACAGGTTTTGGGGTTATTAGAGGACAACAGAGATATCCAGCAGCTCTTTCAGAGCTTTGGTGTACGGTTTGCTATCTTCAACATAAAGGACAAGCAGCAGGTCTCTGAGCTGTTGGAAACTGTAGAAAACATGAGAGTTTTAGGATCCAAAGGCTTCACAAAAGAACTTATGGCAGCGCCTTGGAGTAATAAGGTTACTAGGCATGAATCTTTATTAAACGTGACGATTAGGTTATAAATATCAGAACAGACAGTTGCTCAAGAAGGTGCAAAGTAGAGAATGTCTCAGGATGGTGTTGATTGGAAAGACTGGTTGTGGAAAAAGTGCCACAGGAAACACCATTTTAGGTAAAGAATGCTTCTATTCTAAAGTCTGTCAGAAGTCGGTGACCGGGGAATGCCAAAAAGAAACAGGAGAGATTAATGGGCGCCCTGTTGAGGTGGTCGATACCCCCGGCTTGTTTGACACATCCCTGTTCAATGAAGAAGTTAAACAAGAGCTCATGAAATGTGTCAGCCTGTTGTCTCCAGGACCACATGTGTTCTTACTGGCGTTGCAGATTGGTCGCATTACACAGGAGGAAAAAGTCTCTGTGGAACTGATCAAAATGTTTTTTGGCAAAAAGTCAGTAGACTTCATCATTGTTATTTTCACCAGAGGAGATGATCTTAAAAATCAAAAAATTGAGAAGGTGGTGAGGACTTTCTCAAAAACTTGACAACTGAATGTGGAGGAAGATACCAGGTTTTCAATAACAATGACCAGAATCGTTCTCAAGTCAACCAGCTGCTGACCAAGGCTGAAACCATGATAAACAAAAATGGCGGCAGATACTACACCTCCGAAATGTTCCAAGAAATGAGGCAGCTATACAAAAGGAAATGCAGAAGCTCATGAAGGAGAAAGAAGAAGAGATACAGAGACAGAAGATAGAAATTGAGAAACATGAAGAACAAATGCAAGCAAAGAAAAAAGAACAGGAAGAACAAGAAAGAGCACAGAGAGCCAAACTAGTCAAAGAAAACGAGGAACGAATTATGAAGGAACAGGAGAGATGGAGGAGAGAAAGAGAGAAGAGAGAAAAAGTGAAAAGGAATGAAGAAAAAAAGATGAACTTCAGCAACATGAGTGGCAACAGAGATTTCAAAGTCTAGAAAAAAGACAAAAATATGGACCAGGAAAAAAGGGACCTACTGATAGGATATTACTACAGAGTAGAGAAAACATTAGAAAAGAACGAGAGGCTTGGGAGAGAGAAAGAAACGAATGGTGGGAGAAACGACATCGTCAAGAGGAACAGAGACGTGAGGAGGAGCGAAAACGACTTAGAAAGCTCAGAGAAGAATATGAGCAGGAGCTGCAAAGATATGATAACAAAAGGAAAGAAGAAGACAGAATAAGAAAAGAGCAAGAAGAAAGAGAATGGAAAGAAGTACAAGAAAACTATAGGAAACAACTGGAGGAAATGAGGAGAAAAAATGAAGAGGATGCAAGAAAGCAAGCTGAGAAATGCAGTGAATTCAAACAAAGATACACAGGTGTAGTAGTTGACATGGAAAAATATGGAAGAGAAATGCAGGATTTAAAACAGAAGCAACGACAACAAATAGAATTCATGATAGTTCAGCTGAGAAAAAACAAAGTATATCAGAAAGAGTTTAATAGATTAAAGAAAAAACAAGAAAAAGAAATGAATGAGCTGAAATCAAGACTTTCTTTCCAAAACCAAGAAACTCTGAACAAAGAAATCAGTGAGCTTCAGAAAACACATGATGGGCAAATAATTTTCTGGATACACGAACATGTGAAAAAAGCAACAGCTTGTTCCATTATATGAGACCTGAGTTTCACACAAAAGGCCACAAGAACTAGGTATTGGGTTAAACATGCCCTTTTTAGACAGAAATGACAGCATAATGCAATTAAGTTGACCCTTCTTTATAGTGCTTTTTCACCTAACTTACACTAAATTCTGGAAGGCCGGCAAAAATGTTGCTCTTTATTGCCCTCTCCATACAACGAGATTAAACTAATTTCATGACTTTCCTGGATTAAATCAACTGTTGGACAATAAATGTAGACTTCAAATTTCCCATGCACATAATAGGACACCGCTTTTGTAAATTACATCCTGGTATGAACGAGTTTGACCAGATTCCCTGACGCTTCGTGAGAAATCAGATACTCACACACCTTTTTCTTTAAGGGCAACTGCAAATTCCAAACTGCAGGTTGTTTTCTGTCATCTTAAATTGTTCTGTCCATATATTTACAAGAAGCATGTATAGAACATGACTCTTTCAGCATAAGTGTTCCATGACTGGGCATGGAGACATGAAATCACGCCTGATCCTTCTTCAAGTATTAGACATTCAAATCCTGCGGGGTGAGGTTTTATCATTGTTGTGTTTCTACATTTAAGCCTAAGCCAAGCACAGCAGATAACAGACTGCTGGCCATACTGGCTGCTTTTAAAGTCATAGGTTGAAAGCCACATTTATAACTAGTTTCAGCTATGCCTAAAATATGAAAATTCATGAGCAGCTGATTATGTTGCTAAATATAGCCAGACCAATGACATCAGTGAATATATTTTGGCATTCAAAGAGTCTCCAGTAGTTGGATGTGAGCTTGTGGGACCTTCCCATTCACTCATCGTGGCAGTAACTGCTGGCAGAAGAGATTTTGGATGACTATTTTCATCCAATTGGATGATCTGGTGAGTAGACTAAACATATGTTTCATGTATTTTATAGTTACTTTTGGCAAATGGTTACTACATTATATTTATTTGTGATCTAAGACTACATAACATATCAACAATACATTATTTGTACTTTTCACATTAGAATAATTGCCAAATCATTTAACAACAGCCTGGACACTGGATATATGAATGAAGAGGAAAAACTAATTCAAGCTACTTTCAGCCATAGTTGCTTGTTACATTGGCCATCGATTTGTGGAGGGTAAGGTGCTTGGCATTTATGTACTTCAGCTCTTGGTTTTAGTATCATAATTTTGTCATGTTTCCTTAACCCAAACAGGTCCTACTTCAGTTTCTCAAGTGGTATTTCTGTTTCACAAGATGGCAACATCAGGTAAGTCTGGTATGACTAAATATCACAGAACTGTACTGCAAGTGAGAAGAAAAACACAAATGAGTCAAATAACAAAGCATAGGGCAAAAGCTTGAATAAGACAGGCACCTGAGAGATTTAGAAGTTGACAATTAGATGAACCTATAATTGTCAAAATAAGTAATACAAGTAGTAAAGCAATAAAATTATAGCATGTGTAATGTTTTTGTTCTTATTGTTTCACAGCATCTAAACTCCGGATTGTGGTGTTCGGAAAGAGTCAAGATGAAAAAACAAAACTAAGTAACTTCATTACTGGAACAAAATATTGTCCTGTTCCAAAAACCCCCAAGCAATTTGTTCATATGTGCGGAGAGTGGAGAAAAAATGCCTTTACACTAGTGAAAACAGAAGACATCTTCAGTCTGCCTGTAGAAAAAGTGAGACATAGGATGAAGATGTGCGTCGCTCGATGCCCCCCTGGACCAAATCTTTTACTGCTATTAGTGAAGCCATCTGATTTCAGTGAACAGGACAGACAAAACCTGAAGTTTATTTTGAGTTTCTTTGGACAAGATGCCTTTAAACACTCAATGATCATTCTAACACAAAATTATAAAGGAGGGCATTCATCGGTAGATCAACTCATCCAAGACTGTAGGGAGCAGTACATAATCAACTTTGAAAACAATTGTTCTGACTATGATCTTCAAAGACTAATGGAAAAAATGGAAATCATATTGAGTGACAACAAGGGACAATATTTAAGCTTCACGGAAGAGACTGATGCCATGGTAGCACCCGAACGTGGAAAACCCCATCTAAACCTGGTACTGTTTGGGAGACATGAAATCTGTAAGACTTCAGCAGCGAATGCCATTCTTGAGGAAAGAAGCTCTGGTCCATCTGCTGACTACTCAAACTACACTAAAAATGAAGGAGAGGTGCGTCAACATCAGGTTTCTGTGGTGCAGCTACCGGCCTTGTACGGGAAACCTCGGGAAACATCAATGAAGGAATCATTCAGGTGTATCTCCCTCTGTGAACCCAAGGGTGTCCATGCCTTCATCCTGGTCTTACCTTTTGGTCCTCCCACTGATGAAGACACTAAAGAGTTAGAGGCCATGCAGAACACATTCAGGTCTAGAGTTAATGACTTTACCATGATCCTTTTCACTGTGGAGGCAAACGCAAATCCTAACTCTACAGCAGACACAAAGTTCCTAAAGGAAAACCAAAATGTCCAGCAGCTCCTCCAGAGATGTGGTGGACGATATGTTGTCCTCAACATCAAAGACAAGCAACAGGTTTCTGAGGTGTTGCAAACTGTGGAAAATATGACAAATGCAGGATCCCAAAGTTTTACAAAAGATCTGTTTCCCAAGCCTCCAGTTAATCTGGTTACACGACATGCATTAAAGGTGGCAGGTTATAAATATCAGAACAGACAGTTGCTCAAGAAGGTCCAAAGTAGAGAATGTCTCAGGATGGTGTTGATTGGAAAGACTGGTTGTGGAAAAAGTGCCACAGGAAACACCATTTTAGATAAAGAATGCTTCTATTCTAAAGTCTGTCAGAAGTCGGTGACCAGGGAATGCCAGAAAGAAACAGGAGAGATTAATGGGCGCCCTGTTGAGGTGGTCGATACCCCCGGCTTGTTTGACACATCTCTGTCCAATGAAGAAGTCAAAAGGGAGCTCATGAAATGTGTCAGCCTGTTGTCTCCAGGACCACATGTGTTCTTACTGGTGCTGAAGATCGGTCGCATTACACAGGAGGAAAAAGACTCTGTTGAACTGATCAAAATGTTTTTTGGGAAAAAGTCAGAAGACTTCATCATTGTTATTTTCACCAGAGGAGATGATCTTAAAAATCAAAAAATTGAGAATTATATAGAAGATGGTGAGGACTTTCTCAAAAACTTGACAATTGAATGTGGAGGAAGATACCAGGTTTTTAATAACAACAATCAGAACAATCGTTCTCAAGTCAACCAGCTGCTGACCAAGGCTGAAACCATGATAAACAAAAATGGCGGCAGATACTACACCTCCGAAATGTTCCAAGAAGCTGAGGCAGCCATACAAAAGGAAATGCAGAAGATCATGAAGGAGAAAGAAGAAGAGATACAGAGAGAAGAGTTAGACCTTCAAAAAAAACATGAAGAAATGAAAGCAGAGAAAATAAAATTGGCAGAACAAGAAAGAGCACAGAGAGCCAAACTAGTCAAACAAAAAGAGGACACATTTATGAAGGAATGGGAAAGGAGGCAGAAAGAAAAAGAAATGAGAGAAGAGGAGGAACGAAACAAAAAAAAGCAGGAACAATTTAAGCAACATGACTGGGAACAAAAAATTCAAACTATGGAGACAAAAATACAACAGGACTCAGCGAAAAAGGCACTTAATGACAGAATGTTATTAATACAGAGTAGAGATGAGATGAAGAAAGAACGAGAGGCTTGGGAAAAGGAAAGAAGGGAATGGTGGGAGAAACGGAAACAGGAAGAGGAACAGAGACAAGAGGAGGAACAAAGAAGACTTAGAAAGCTCAGAGAAGAATATGAGCAGGAAAAAGAATTATATGAAAGCAAAAGAAAAGGAGAGGAGCTAATCAGAAGAGAGCAAGAAGAAAGAGAATGGGGAAAAATGCAAGAAAACTATGAGAAGCAACTTGAGGAAATTAGGGGGAAAAACGAAGAGGATGCACGAAAGCAAGCTGAGCAATCCAATGACTTCAGACATATATATGCTGAGGTTGTAATAACTGAGACAGAGAGCTATGGAAGAGAAATGGAGGATCTGAAGCACAAGCAACAAAGACAGAAAGATTTCATGCTAACACAGCTGACAAGAAACAAAGCATTTCAGAGAGACTTTAATAAACTAAAGAAAAAACAAGAAAATGAAATGAATGAGCTGCTGAAACTTTCTTCTCATAAAGAATATATGAACAAAGAAATTGCCAAACTAAAGGAAAGACATGAGGATGAAATAGATATCTGGATACAGGAACATGTGAAGAAAGCCACAAAATTGTGTAGCATTTTATGAGATGCTCCTCTGTGAGGTTTTGGTTTCGATGAAATTTCTTTTCATTAACGTTATTTTAACTGTAGTTGCCCTGTATCAAGTTGATCAGAGGCCATTATATTATCTAACCAGTGTCTGACATGCACAAAATGAATAACGTCTGACAGCATTTCTCCTATTAGGTAGTTCACCCTAGAACAATATGACTGTAATGTAACTAAGTTAAACTGCTGATTAATCGGATCTATGTTTAGATTTTTGGTATATTTTGGTAAGTTCAGTGTTTCTGTGTAGCACACTACAGGTTATTGTACAAGTCTTATTTAAAATAGCTTTCCCTCTCTAAACTGGAAACCTGAAAGCAAAACCTGATGACAAACAAAGGCATTATTCGTGTTTATATTTTATTAATAAAATAAATGTATATTCTCATTTATGTAATCAAATACCTTAGTTGTAATGTGTCATCACATATAATGTAAAGTAAAAGGCCCAGTTAGTAATTTAGTCTTTCCTTTGCACAATCTGTAATGCTACAGTGTTGTTTCTTCAGTATTTTAAAAATGTGAATAGATGAAAAAGAAATGTTTCATTAGATCACAGATCACAATGGTTTATTGGTATTATACACCATCAGGATGTTTCCAAAAATGCAACTTGGTTTAACTGTAAGTGAAAGGGAAAAAATGGTACATTTCTGGTTTTAGAAACAAATAGTAACATCAGTGTCAGTACCCATCAGTTTCCTAGAAAGACTACAAACATTAATTGTTTATTAGACAGAAAATGTGCCACACTAAGTCACTTTATTTTACAGGTCTGATTTGTGAGTAAAATGAAAATACATAAAAGAAAATGTAAGTGTAACTGCTGAGTGTGTAAACTTTAATAACACAGAGTGTGTTTTGATGATCATCACATTAGTTTAAAAAACACTAAACTAATACATTTCAAATACGGAATTTCGATTTGTCTTTCTAGGAAACATCAATGTCTATTTATGAACTTACTTATCAACTTATACTTAACTACTACAGTACATCATTTCCTAGATGTTATTTTTTAAACTTGATGAGGCCTCTTGTAAACAGATAAAACAGGGGGAATAACTAAACTCTCTCTCAGTCTCCCTTATAATTAGTTCCAAATTGTGTAGGTCTATTTTAGAATCATTCTTTCATTTTTTCATGCTGTATCCATGGTAACACGTGCCTTCCAACACAATTCATGCTTTCTCTGTACACATACAGAAAGCAATGTTAACTATGTGTTATACATAATTGTGGCACTATGCAACTTACTTCATTAGCATTACTTAAGTTTGATCTTATGCCAATTTAACAACTTGGCTTTGACCACGGTAGGAATACCTGCTGCTTTTAGTTATTACTGTTAGTACAGATGTGTTGCCACAGTTGAATGTGACATGACTGTGAAAGTCATCATCATAATGATTTAGTCTTTTTTATGTATATCTGAATGAATGTTTGAAATTCCTGTTGTGAGCCAGAAAATGATTGTTTCACCAAGAAGCACCTAAACTTCTGTCCTGTGATTGTGGTTTCTATAGTACTTGCTACTTTTACAGTGCCTTGAAAAAGTATTTATACCCCTTGAACTTTCACATTTTGTCACATTACAACCACAAACTTAAATGTATTTTGAAGTGGAAGGAAAATGATACATGGTGTGCAAAAGTTTTTACAAATAAAAATCTGAAACGTGTGGCGTGGATTCGTATTCAGTCCCCCTGAATAAATACTTAGTCGAACCACCTTTTGCTCCAATTACAGCAGTCTTTTGGGTATGTCTCTACTAGCTTTGCACATCTAGAGAGTGCAATTTTTTTGCAAAATAGCTACAGCTCTGTAGCTGTAGCTATTTGCAATTTTTTTGCAAAATAGCTACAGCTCTGTCAGATTGGATGAATGTCTGTGAACAGCAATCTTCAAGTCTTACCACAGATTCTCAATAAGATTTAGCTCTGGACTTTGACTGGGTCATTCTAACCCATGAATATGCTTAGATCTAAACCATTGTAGCTCTGCCAGTATGTTTAGGGTCCCTGTCCTGCTGAAGACGAACCTCCACCCCAGTCTCAAGTCTTTTGCAGCCTCTAACAGGTTTTCTTTCAGGATTGCTCTGTATATAGCTCCATGCACCTTACCACCAACTCTAACGAGCTTCCCTGTCCCTGCTGTACAAAAGCATCCCCACAGCATGATGCTGCCACCACCATGTTTTACGGTGGGGATGGTGTGTTCAGGTTGATGTGCGGTGTTCTTCCACATGTTTGCTGTGGCCCCTACACAGCTTGTGGCAAACTGCAAACAGGAACGAAGCACACTTGTGTTTGTATGACTGTAAAAAAACTACAATGAGTGTTTTTAATTAAAACTAGTTAGTTAAATAAAGTGTTGAGAGATTAATGTATATAAAGTGGGATAAAGATATAAAGACAAAATAGAGATAGAAAGAAGGAAACTAAGTTGCTTAACAAACTAGGGCAAGCACATCACTTGAAAAGAGTTTTCTCGACTATCAAAGCCATTGTCTGAGGAATTTTTGGCTCATGAGTCAGTATGAAAACGTCTGCTTCACTGTTGTCAAACCGGTACAGAGCCCTGCCCCCTAACCTTGACGGAAATGTCTCTGGAGAGCTGACGATGTGCAAATACTTTCATTCATGAGCTTGAAGGAAAAGTGACACTGAGGATTTCACCCGGTGAGTATTCTCAAGAAAGTATATTTTAAACAAATATATTATCATTAAATGAATTAATATTCAGTTACCTGTTCATCCAGGTCTGTAATGTATCAAATGTTCAGGCCTCATGGATCACTGATGGACAAAAATCACTGTTTGTAGCTATTAAAGTAAGTGAACTATACCGTTGATTCACCAATTGAGATATGATCACAAAACTGAAAAACAATATGCCAAACTGAATTCGATATAAAATGTTGAAGGAAAAGCATGGCAGGGGAAAATGAAAGCCAGTGGTAAAAGAAATTTAAGACAGAATTCTGACAAGTAAATATTAGTTTGTATAAGTGCTAAATGTGGCTTTAGCTAGCCTCCTGATGTTTAGAAACACACTAAAAGCCTCTTGTAGGAGAGCTGCTCACTCAGTTACAGCACATGTATCCACACAATGTCACTCTCAAAAGAGACAAATGTTTTTTCTAGTCACTGTCAAACTCCCTGTATTTGCATCAGACAAAAGATGAAGTTTTATATACCTAACATAAGTCATAGGTTTATTAATAAGAATAATACATTTTATTTAAAGGCGCCTTTCTTGACACTCAGGGACACCGTACAATAAACAACAGAGATAGGGAGAAAATAATAATAATAATAATAATAATAATAATAATAATAATAATAATAATAATAAATAAATGAATGAATACAAATAAAAAAAATATAAATAAGTAAACAACAACAAGAAAGAGAGAGAAAAGCATAAGCATACATGACTAAATAAATTAAAAGTGGAATATAATCAAAGAGAGAACGCAGTCTTAAACAGGTGGGTTTTCAGTTTGGATTTGAAGAGTGGGAGTGAGTTGATGTTTCTGAGATCGGATGGTAGTGAGTTCCAGAGCTGGGGAGAAGAGCGGCTGAATGCTCTGCTCCCCATGGTGGCAAGACGTGCAAAGGGGACAGTCAGGTGAATGGAGGAGGAGGATCTAAGGGTGTGGGAAGGAGTGGCAACATGAAGGAGGTCAGACAAATATGGAGGGGCGAGGTTGTGGATGGCCTTGAATGTTAGAATCAGAATTTGAATTTGATGCGGAACTTAACCGGAAGCTAGTGAAGCTGCTGCAAGACGGGAGTGATGTGGTGAGTGGAGGGGGTTCTAGTTATGATACGGGCAGCTGAGTTCTGGACCAGTTGAAGCTTACGGAGGGATTTATGAGAGAGACCGAAGAGAAGAGAATTGCAGTAGTCAAGACAAGAAGTGACAAGGCTGTGAACAAGGATTGCAGTGGTGTGGGAGGTGAGGGAGGGGCAGAGACGGTTTATGTTACGTAGGTGGAAGTATGCAGACCAGGTGATGTTATTGATGTGAGGCTGGAAAGATAGAGTACTGTCGAGGATGACACCCAGACTCTTAACCTGTGGGGAGGGGGAAACAGAGGAGTTGTCAATAACAAATGAAAAATTGTCGGTTTTGGATAGTGATGATTTTGTACCAATGAGGAGAACCTCAGTTTTGTCACTGTTTAGTTTGAGAAAATTTGAGGAGAACCAGGATCTACTTTCAGCTATGCAGATATTAAGCAAGGGGCGTGGGAGAGTAGAACTGGGTTTGCAAGTAAGCTGGGTATCATCCGCGTAGCAGTGGAAGTTCATGGAACGGAAGATATTGCCAAGAGGAAGGAGGTAAATGATGAAGAGGAGGGGCCCCAGGGCTCCGTCCTGGGGCCCCTCCTACACCTGAAGCGACAGCGGTAGGTTGGGAAGTGAAAGTTTTGAGTTGAATGAACTGATTGCGGCCAGAGAGATAAGATTTAAACCAGTCAAGTGGAGTGTGGGTTATACCAATGGAAGATAATCTGTTGAGGAGGGTGGTATGACAGATAGTGTCAAAGGTGGTGCTCAGGTCAAGGAGAATGAGAATAGAGATTAAACCAGAATCAGCTGCCAAGACGAGGTCGTTAATAATTTTGATGAGTGCCGGTTTCTGTGTTATGGAGTGGATGGAAGCCAGACTGGAACTGTTCATACAGATTGTTATGTGATAGATGGGAATGAAGTTGAGAGGCTACTATTTTTGAGAATTTTGGAGATTTAGGGTAGGTTGGAAATAGGACGAAAAAGAGTTTTTAGGATTGAAATAACAACAATTTTCACCTTGTAACTTCTGTTACATTTAAATAAGTTAAGATTTTCAGTCTGTAAATGGACAAACAGCCTCATTACTACCTCTTTGCATGCTGCAGTAGCGTTTGGTAAAAATTCTCAGTACTGCATTGCTAATATATTATTTTGAAAATTGCAGATGGTCCCTCAAATTTCTGTGGAAACTAATTTAAAATAGTACGTGAAAATTACTTAAAAAAAGGGAGTTTAGTTACCACATGCAAATTATACATTGGGTTTTAAAAGCTGGACGTGTTCTGCAGCTATTAGTGCAGAACATTGTCCAAGCATCCAGAGAAAATAATTATAATTGATTATGATTTACAGTACACATATGTATTTCAGTGTTTTTTCTGTTGATTTCCTGAAACCCAACAGACTCTAACAGTTTCTCAAGCTGTGTCTCCATTTCCTGCGGTCTTCAGTTTCTACTACTGTGAAAACATGTCAGGATCAGTAAAGGCAACACGTGGTGAGTTTTGCAGCCAGGAAATCAGGCCCAAAAGATTAAAAGATCACTGTGGACTTGGTTTGTGGGGCTTGGATTAAAATAATATCCAGTAAGTTCAGTTTGAGTAAGAGATTCATGACTTGAAAATTTATGAGATGCCAATGTAAAATATTTATAGTATTTTAGGATTTTACAACTTTAACAAAGTTATCTCAGAGGCAACAAATTTATCATCACAATACAAATATTCCAAATATAAGTCCACCACTAACAAGGTGTGCTTGCATAGATTAAATTGGACAACTTCAGGCTATTCTGCCAGAGCCCTCTAGGATTGCACTTGCACTACATCATCAGACGGAACTTATTATAGGCTTACCAAAGTCTGACCTATATTCTATCATGCACAAAAAGAAACAGGTGCCTAAACCTGTTTAATAAAATACCCAAAAGACATACATCAATGACAAGATAATGACATAGAGAAAACTAATAGCATTTAATTATGTTTTTGCTTTCTGCAGCATCTGAACTCAGAATCGTGGTGTTTGGGAAGAATGGAAGTGAAAAGACAGCATTAAGCAACTTCATCACAAGAGAAAAACACACTAATAAAAGATTATCCAGGAAAGAAAGTATCCGTGGAGAGTGGAAGAAAATACCAGTAACGGTAAAAATAACGCCAGATGTCTTCATTCTGAATGTGCAAAAACAGAGGCATGAGATGAAGATGTGTGTTGCTCAGTGTCCCCCTGGACCGAATGTTCTGCTGCTTTTAGTGAACCCTTCTGACTTCACTGAAGAAGACAGACATACACTGCAGTTCATCCTGAGCTTGTTTGGTGCAGATGCTTTCAAATACTCAATGGTCATCATGACACATAATGACGAGGTAAAGAACTCAGCAGTGGATAAAATTATTCAAGACTGCGGAGAAAGGCAGCACAGAATCAACTTTGATAAAAAAGATCTTCCTGAACATGATCTTCAAACGCTGATGGAACAGATGGAGAAAATAGTGAGTGACAACAGGGGGCAGCATCTAAACTGTACTGAAGTGGCTGATGCAACAGAGGCATCTGAATGTGACAAATCAAAACCTCCACAGACCCCGGTGCTGTGTGGAAGACCTGGAGTTGGGAAGCATTCAGCAACTAATGCTGTCTTCAACATCAGTGACAAGCAGCAGATCCCTAATTTATTGGATGCTGTGGAAAAAAGGAGAGTTGTGGAATCCACAGGGTTCACAAAACAAATGATTCCCAAGCCTCGGATGAATAAGGTCACAAAATGTAAACCTCAACCAGAAATGGCAAATTTTAAGAAACAAAGCGCAGATCGTCTCAGGATAGTGCTGATTGGGAAGACTGGCAGCGGAAAGAGTGCCACCGCAAACACCATTCTGGGGAAAGAATGGTTTCCCTCCAAGGCCTGCATGAAGTCAGTGACCAAGCTTTGCAAGAGAGAAGAAGGAGAGATTGATGGGCGGCCTGTCGCTGTGGTTGACACCCCTGGCTTGTTTGACACAACTCTGTCCAATGAAGAAGTTCAACAGGAGCTTGTGAAATGCATCAGCCTGTTGTCCCCAGGGCCTCATGTGATCTTATTGGTGCTGTCAATCGGACGCTTTACGCAGGAGGAAAAAGACACTGTGGAACTGATCAAGACGTTTTTTGGAAAGAACTCCGAAGACTTCATAATTGTTGTATTCACCAGGGGTGATGAGCTCAAAAATCTATCAATAGAGAGTTACATAGAGGAAGACAGCGAAGACTTCATCAAAAAACTGACATTTCAATGTGGAGGAAGATACCAGGTTTTTAATAACAATGACCAGAACAATCATTCTCAAGTAAGCCAGCTGCTGACCACGATTGACTCTATGGTGAGGAAAAATGGTGGTTGCTACTACACTTCAGAAATGTTCAAAGAAGCTGAGGCAGCCATACAAAAGGAAATGGAGAGGATACTAAAGGATAAGGAAGAAGAAATAATGAGACTAAAAAGAGAACTTGAAGGAAAACATGAAGAAACAATACGCAACAACAGGCAAAAAGCTGAAAAAGAAAGAGCAGGGAGAGACAAAGTACTCAAGGAAATGCAAGAATGTTTTAACAATGAGCAGATGAAGAAGAAAAAGACTGAGGAAAAAAGAGCAGTGGAGGAAAAGAAAAGAAAAGGGCAAGAAGAACTTCAGCGACAGCAGTGGGAACAAAAAAAATTAGATTTGGAAGAGAAAATTAAATCTGAATCTCAAAAAAAGACAATAAACAAAAAGTTGATGCTGACCAGAGAAGAAATTAAAAAAGAACGAGAGACTTGGGAGAAGGAACGAAAAGAATGGTGGGAGAATCGACTTCAAGAGGATCAACTGAGACAACAGGAGGAGCAAACACGATTACAAAAGCTTAGAGAAGAGTATGAGAAAGAAAGAAAGGAAAATGAACTCAGAAGAAAAGAACAGGATAAAATCATGAGAGATCAGGAAGAAAAACAATGGAAAGAATCGCAAAAAAAATTTCAAAAGAGAGTGGACGATATGAAGAAAAAGAGTGAGGAGGAGGCGAGAAAGCAAGCAGAAGAATTTAATGAGTTTAGACAAAAATATACAACAGACTTTGCAGCTATAACAGATAAGCATGTCAAGGAAATAGAGAAAATGAAGGAAAAGCAAGAAGAAAACACTGACTTAATAATAAAACAACTGACCATGAACAAAGCGTATCGGAAAGACTTCGACAGATTGAAAAGGAAACAAGAAGAACAAATGCATGAGCTTAAACAGAATCTTTGTGTAAAGAGCAAAGATATTAATGAACTAAAGAAAGCACATGAGGAAGAAATAAATAACTGGATACAGGAACACATAAAGAAAGCCACAGCAGACAAGGCTTGCAGCATTTTATGACGTGGTTTCTCAGTGCAATATTCTTGCACAAATATGCATTTGGTTTCATATTGATGTAAGTGTGCTAAAGTATAATCTTACCCTTTTAGTTACTGTATGTGGATTTAAGGGAACACATGGACTTATAAGAACCTTTCTGACCCTTGTGTTTGTGAAGGGACTGTAGGTGTTTGTGTTGGGAGGCATGCGTTACCATGGATACAGCATTGTTTACACATATTAGCTATTTCTTTATGTTCGAGTGTTTTTGACTTTTGATGTAATTTTACTTTGCTACTGTGGCATGTGAATAAAGTGCAATCGATATTGATCTTTTCTTTTATATTGTACAGGGTTATTCGAAAAAAAGAACTGATTTTGAAGCCCTATTTCTTATTCCTCAAGCATCTTCACGGAATAAGTCAGTGACCATTTGAAAGAGTAGGTTTCTAAGTTTTGTGAGTGTGACTTTTTCCTTTGGGGATATGTTAAAGATAATGATTTTGTTCCACCACTACCCACTAACCTGGATGACCTTAAACATTGAATAACAGCAGCGATCAACTCAGTGGATCGTGATTTGCTGCAAGGCATTTGGGAGAAATTCTCATATCACCTTGATGGTGCCTGTGCTGCAAGTGGTGGCCACATTGGACACTGGTAGGACAGGAAATAAAACGTGATTATCAGTAGAATACTTGTGACTTGGTTGGAATTTTGTACTTTTCCTTAATATACAGGGTTATTCAAAAAGAATTAACCGATTTCATTAAGCTGTATTTTATTAAATATAATCAGATCTATACAAAACTCAATGTCCTCACAGCAGACAACCTATTCTTTGTAGAACAAACAAAACTGAGCAACATTTAACATTTTCTGTAGTAAGTAAAATTAAACAAGGCAGCTCTGCATTTCATTTGCTACAACTAAGTAAGTAAGTATTTAGTAGTAGTTGCTAGGTATTTTATGCAAGTATTAGAAGCAGTTTTAGTGCACAAATTAACATTATTTTAATATCCTAATCCATAATAGCCTGTTGGTGAATGATACAATGATAGTTCAGAAACGTAAGAAAGTCCGGGTCTGCTTTGCAGTGCGCAATAAATCCTGAGTGACGACCTGTCATAGCAGGAGCTCCGACAGTTGTCACAGACACCAGCTTTTCCACAGGGATCTTTTTTTCTACAAAGTAGTACTTCTGTGCATTGTAAATATCCACTCCTCTGGTTGTAGTTTGTAGGTTGTAGCCACGGTATTTGCACCAAGTTGTACATCGGCAATAGCAGACAAAATTTCTGTCATACTTTTATGGTCCCTGAATAAAGTTTCAGCCACCGCGGTCATAGCCTCCTTTACAATCCCGCCATCAGTGAAGGGCTTTTTGTGCTTCATTAAGATGTGCACCACTTTGAACGAGGCCTCTGTCGCTGCATTGGCCTTCTTCGTAGGTTTGATGAGACTGTTGTCTTTGAAGCATTGTTTTCAGCTCCTTTATCCTCTCTTTTCGTAGAATGCGATCCGCAGGAAAGTCCCGGGAAAAGTTGCTGTGGACCTTGATGAAATGGAGCTCCATGTTACATCTTTTACCGACTGACAAGCGTGCACCGCAGAACAAACACACACACTTATCATTTACATTTGTGAAACAAAACTCTGTTTGTAGAACAAACAAAACTGAGCAACATTTAACATTTTCTCTAGTAAGTAAAATTAAACAAGGCAGCTCTGCATTTCATTTGCCACAACTAAGTAAGTAAGTATAATAATGTGTTTTTAGCCTCTTATCGGTATGGGTACCTGCCGTGGCCATGGTTGCTGCCCATCTCACATCACCTCTGACTCATCAAGCTTGACAGCAGCGCAGTGTTTGATTGACACCTAATTGGCAAATGATCATTTGGTGTAAGAAGGGTATTGGACTGAATTTGATTGGTTGTATATATAAGTTGGTTTATCGAGTGACTAATCAAATTTGACTACTCAAGTTTTCAAATTTATGTAGTATTCATTAGCCCTTTGGTTGATATGTATCGAACTTAACAAATTCCACCATCTGACCCTTAATGGATGTGACCTCTTGTACATGGGTACATGTTCTAAAGTCAATTGACATATCTTTTGTCCTACATATGTTTAAGTGAAGATATGACTCATAACACCATTTAACAAAATCATCAAGGACTGGCCCATGGCTGGTCAAATTATCCTGGAGCAGACTGACAATAACAGAGTCGTCTGCATACCTTAAAATGGTCCTGTTTTCATACCTGCTCTGACACATATTTGTGTACAGGATGAATAGTAAGGACGAGAGCACACATCCCTGTAGGGAGCCAGTTAAGGAGCAGTCCTGATTGGAGAGAATTCCACTTATCCAGACTCTTTGAGTCCTGTTAGTTAGGAATTCAAGAAGCCAGCTCACAAGATTTTTATTAAACTCAAACTGCTCTAAAAGCCTTCTGATTAGAACATGAGGCTGAACTGTATTGAAGGCTGGAGAAAAATCTATAAACAGTAATCGGGCATAAGAACCGTTTCCCTCCAAGTGGTTAACAATCAGGTTCAACAAGGACACTGTAGCATCTTCCACTCCTCTGTGTGATCTGTAGGCAAACTGCATTGGGTCAAACACATGTTCAGTTTGCCTCAAACTCTCTGACCAGTTTTTCAAATATTGTCATCACAATTGATGTAAGGGCGACAGGTCTAAGATCATTTAGAATTTAGGAACAGGCACTAAAATGTCATCTTTCCATACATTAGGTACGTGTTGTGCCTGTAAGGACTTATTAAAAACATAATAAAACACAGAACTCAGTTGTTGAACACAAGATTTAAGTAAACAACCACAAATACAGCTCTGGAAAAAATTAAGAGACCACTGCATGAAAGCTGTGATTGCAAATCAGGGTTATTCCACCAAATAT
>JAUMHL010000030.1:25089412-25123150 GCA_032362345.1 Sandelia bainsii
TCAAGTATACTTAAGTATAAGTCCAAATATAGGCTAAATGTACTTATACTTTTCTGTATACTTCTTACTGTACTTCAGGTATATTTAAATGTAATTTTGTCTAGTAAATCAATAAAAGTACATAAAAAGTAAACAAAATATACTTGCTTATTTTTAGTTTAAAAAAGTATACTAATAGTATACATGAATATACTTCTTTTTCGTAAGGGAACTTAAACATAAATCATGTGTATCTGGTAAGACAACTATGTCTACCTTTAACTGTTCCTGCTTTGAACAAATACGGACGCTTTTGAGGGTTTCTGAACTGTTCAAAAAAAAAAAACAGCACTACAGATCTATCAGAGCAAAGGTGAAGACAGATGTTTTATTAAAATGATGGTGATACTGCTAAGTATGTGCAATTTGTGTCACTGATTTCATTAGAAAAGATCTGGGGAAAAAACTGCAGAATCACATTTGAGGTCCTATGAGACAATATTTACTCCCTTATTTAGGGGAGTATTTTTTGACTCCATTTTAGATTGGAAAATACACAAGTGTCAACTCTCAAGTGTCAACATCTTCAACAGATGTTGCTTTATAGGGGGGATAGAGAAGATCTTTAACACTTTTATGTCATGGAAGTGAAAATATAAATTCAACAATTAGATTTTGTTGCATATTTATAGCAAAGATGAGGTTAAGTGAAGACTCATAAAACTTTAAGTAGTACCGGGATATTTGTAGTAGGGCAATGTCAAACATTTCCATATTTTATTATTTATTTAGAGATTTATCCTATTAATTGCGTGATTGTGTTTCAGTGTAAGGTTAGAGGTTTTCCTACACAGAGAGAAATAACTCCCGTTGATTTGAAATGTTTTAAACAAGCCTCAGCTACAAATCATTAGCCTCTTATCCGCAGTCAGGCTGACGCTGTAATTATTACAGGCCTGCTGGGTGTTAAACGTTATACAAACCTGATTTACACCTGCTTAAAAGCCTCACCGCTCCATCTGCCAATGTCCCAGCAATAAAAAACAAGTTCTGAAATCTAAAAATACTTTTTCAGAGCAATGGTGGAAGGTAGAGTGTGAAATAGAAGCATGAACCTGAAACATAAACCAAACAAGTCTCTGGTTTGTTTAGAGAGATATGGAGGAAGAAGCTTTTTTCATGACTGGGTATGAAGAGAGAAATGTCCCAACAAGAACTGTTACGAGTGCATTTAATTCTTTTTTTCTCTGAATATTGTGTCCAATTTAGTTAGTGTGGCTGTAACTTCAGGTAATACATATGAAATATTAAAATCTAACATCAGACTGCTGTGATATGAATGCTTTCTGTTTTAATGACCCCATGACCTCTCCTCTGGTGCCACCCTCAGGATAAATTATTTCACAGCACAGGCAAAGGCTCCAACCCAAAGTCAAATCTAAAAGCTACAGAAATCAGCAAAAACTAGAAACCATGAACTCAAAATCAGCTCACACAAGAAACTAGATGGACTAAAAATAGTTTACTCCATGACAGAAACAAAGAACATCTTATTCAACCATATCATATCTTTACACGTACCAAAAAAAAAAGAAAACTCAGTGAAACTAAGTGGATTATTATAGAGCATGTTCACACAAAACCTCACAAAAAATCCTGGGTTAAAACTGACCCAGTCCCTCTTTATTTATAGCCGACATTACTGTCGGTCATGGGAACAAAACAACCAGTTCTCTTGGGTAATTTTCTACCTATAGTCCTAACCCAGTAATGTGCCAGTGCTAAACTGACCCAACACTGGGTCAATTTTAATTTAAGAAAATTAGAAATTTTTTAGAGTACAGCAACCTTACGTAGTAAAGTGGTTTTGTTTATACACTCACTGGCCACTTCATGAGGTACACCTGTGCAGTCCAGGTGAGGGCACCTAAGCAGAATAATGGCAGAGCGGCTGTGTTACATTACAACAGATTGTTCGGATGTACCTAATAAAGTGGTCAATGAGTGCAGTGTCTAATGCAACTCAGAACAAAAATAGAGACTGAACAGAGATTGAAATGAAAGAGTTTGTGACAGAAAGTACTACTAGTAGAAAAGGTGGAAACTACTTTACTCAGCTACTAATTTTGGGATTCAATTTGATGGTACTCAGTATAATTTGAGTTCAATAATACTCCACTACACTTACCTCACAGCTGTGATTACTAGTTTCTTTTGATATTCACATTAATATTATAAAATACAGTCAACAAATAAATAATGACAATTATATATAATTAATAGACTTTTTCAGTCCTGGCAAAATGCAGTATAAAAATTAATTAGCACCTTTGCCTGCAACTTGGGCTATGACACATCAACAGTTGAACTCCAATAATATAATATAATGAACATTATACAGCATGAGTAGTTTTACTTTTGATACTGCAATTATACTTTTCTTGCAACATTTTTGTAGTTTCACTCACATTTTGAAGGCAGGATTTTCACATTGAGACTTCAAGACGACACAGTGATCAAACAATAAACTGGTAAAATGAGTTGATCTCCCTCAGCGTCTCCGTGTGTGTGTGTATGTGCTCATTATTAATCCATCGCTCCATCCATCCGCGGTGATGCAGTGTGACTGTATTGAGGAGGCGTTGAGCGTGTTTATAAGGTGATGACCTGAGCCAATAGCTGCTGTTCATACAGCCAGCAAACAATCAATGCAGTAAATGACTGTGAGAATCAGAGGAAACAGCCTCATTTATTATTCTCTACATGTAAGCACTTTAACGTTTGTCGCTGTCTGTCTGCAAAATGTCTCATCTATTTTATAATGTCAGTCCTGCACTGCTTACAGTACCGTGCCTATAAATACTCTTTACCACCTCTGGTAGCTTTCACTTTTTATTTTATTTATTTATTTTTTTTACAATATTGAATCGTGGTTGATTTAATTTGCCTTTTTTGACAATAATTTACAAAAAAAAATACTCTTTCATGTCAAAGTGAAAAAACAGATCAGGTTAGATCAACCATGATTCAAATCAGTAAGAAAATAAAAGTCTAAACTTTTTATGGGAAATTTATATTTTATGACTTTTCATGTTTAGATTGTTTATATTTACATTTACAGTTCATCACTTTGATAATGTTAACTTCTAACTTCACACATTGATCTACAGCGAATGATCTTTATCATCATACTTTTAGTATATTTAGTCATTGTTCATTAGGTGTGTAAAACCTCTCAAAAACACTGAATAAGTGTTAGTTTAACAAATAAACCTGCACTAAAGCACATATTTTAATAAACCCACAATGCACTACTGTAACATGCTATATCATGCAAACACATGTTCACATCAAACTTTAATCCTCTGACTACGTGTAACATGGAGACCCAACTTCACAAAAGTATGTAACATCCGAACACGAGGAGCAGAATATGAGCCCTTCAATAATTATATCTGTGGTACTCTTAAATACTCTTAGTATAATTCACAGGGTAAAGGTTAAAACTAGGTTAAGGTTAATGTAAGCATAAAGGAAACAGAATGTCCCCACTACTATAGCAGTACAAACATTTTTTCCTGCTGAAGCCTGCAGCCTCTAATGAAACTCCTGCACTCTGCTGTTGTTTAAAGCTTTTGTTACTCACAGCCATCCGTCACTGACGTCTATTTAAACAAATCACAGTACGTTTAACAGCCTCCCGCGTCGTCCTGCTCCAGTTTACTCTGCACCGTCGTAGTTTTTATTTTCCCAAAAGCAGAGTGGGAGCACTCAAAGGTGGACTGTCTGAGTCAAAAACAACGCACTGTTAGGTTCATGCAGCGCTGTGATTTTTGGATTACCAGTCATCTCTGAGACATTTAATATAAAGTGCTTTAGATCAAAAGTTACTTATATGGAATTAATGTTGTTGATGTGATAATGTCCAGTCTACTATAGTCAGATCACTGATTTAGAGCAGGTGGTAAACCAGAGGCATTTATGAGGTTTTGATGTATCTCAGACACGTTATAAAAAGTTATTTTCTGAACCTACTGTTTAGCTAAGAACTTCTGAATTAGCAGCGTAGTAGCAACTACAGAGTAAAAAGGAAAAAAAGGAACATTAGTAGGTTAAAACTGCGTGAAGTTAATTTCTGACCACTAGAGGGCAACTTAAATGTGGTGATAGATAAGTGCTATTCACTGATTGAACATTGGGTGTCACTGTATAAACTGCAGTAACAGTACAAAGTAACTTGTGCACTGTGGTCGTCAGGTGTTTGACCCACCAGTGCAAAAGGTTTTTGACCATCTTGGCGCCAAGCTGCATGTTACCCATTGTAGCCATTTCTTTGGATTTATGATGCAACTTTAGTGGAAAATGATAATTGCGACTGCAACAAGCAGCGCCACAGTAAGGCACGTGCGTCAGCCAGGTTACTCCAGGTCAAAACAGAGTATTAGATTTAGCTCCTATTACACCAGAGAACAGGGTTTACATGCTGAGAAAGTGTGTGTTTTGTCTTACTGAGATCTGTGCCTTAATGAAACATGGGATTATGCTTTTTCTCCAACCTTATCTGCTGTTGCAATTTAGTAGTTAGCATGGCTGTAGTACTCGAGTCTGAACTCAAATCAGATTTTCTGTTGTCTTGGATTCAACAAAGACGGACTTGACCACAGCCCTGGCAATTAGAAATGTTTTATCTGCATATAGTAGTAATAGTAGTATAGTAGTCATCATGTCAATGAGACACTACTTCATGCAGAAACATTAACAAATTGGGCAATGTAGGAACACAATATTCAACTTTTTTAACTTCAGCTTAATTAGAGTGTGCACATGTTTGCAACTTTAAATACTATACAAACAGAAAGGTAAACAAGCAGACGTGAAGAGTAACCCTTTAAATGTGCTGTGTCTTTGCATTTCTACAACAAATCGACACAACCTGAAACAAAAAGACTGACATTCAGAGGTGCTTGTGATGTTCAGGACTTTAAGGCTATAAAACGAATGGACTTTAATTATTTTATAACTATTTATTTTATTTTTTATTTTATCTGTCATTAATTTAATCTCTTATGTACAGCACATGGATTTGTCTTGCTGCGCTTTAAAAATAAATATAGTAAAATAAAGAAAACATGAATTACAAAAAAAATACCATTTATATACAACTAAAACTACAATGTAAAGCTTTTAGGAATCAAGCTATGTGTGAAAACCATACATCCATGGTCAAAACGTGGTTTCTCACATCTCTACTAAAAAATATTAGAAGAAAGTTTCATACTGTAGCTTTAAAATAAATAATATATATAGAACTGCTGTCTGTACAAATGTTCCACTTTCTATAAGCTATTATAATATTGACCGTACACAATAGTATTTTACATCACATCCTCTGCTGATTGTACAGTACAAGTTCTGAAGCTGCAGTGAACTGGAGCCTCTCACATCAGCAGCTGGTTTCTAGCTTGATGCTGTTCTGTCAAAGACGTTTTTGCTGCCTGTGTTTATCAAATCCATCGTTACAAAATTCCATCTGCAAGACAAACGGCCAAATATAACATGTTGTTTAGTTCAACAGCTAGAAAATGTTGCAAACACTGCCAGGCTGCCGGCTTCACTTCACAGCTCGGGCTGTCATTTTTCCATCTGAGCACAACAATCGTGACAAAACTGGATTTTTTTGGTCACAGCTTCAGTTTCTTAATGCTCAATAAATTACCTTTGTTTGACCTTCAGTTTGTCCGGGACAGACGACCCTTTCAGCACCACACCGCTTTCTGTTCACACACTGAGACCACACATCATATGAGCTGCTGCTGCTGAAGGAGCCAATGCTTCAGTGCTTCACTGACATATTCAGATGTTTTGTCCCAATCCCAACAAAAAGTACAGTTTACAAGCAGAAAATGCTCACACAATGTTTAAAATTATGTTGACTTGTTGTTGAATTACACCTCAGGCTTCTGTTGATTGATCAATCATTTGTCTTATCTGCACCAAACTTAATTTAATTTTGAACCAGTTTTTCCAAGCAACATTTTATACCTGTTTAAAGTGCAAAAACCCAAAAGCAAATTTGCAAACCAGAATATATTCGGGGTTCAGAGGCATTTTCAACACCAGAATCTCAATAACTGCGCTGGTGTTTAATACAGAACAACAAGTCTACAAAATCAATGCTTCTATCTGCATCTTATGCATCTTTAAATTCCTGTTAAGTTACTGGAACTATGCAGAACATCTAAAACTATTATTATTATTATTTATTTGTGGGGAAAATGTAATTTTTTGGCAATAAACCAAATTATGCAAAAAACATTTTCACACACACACTGCAGTTACAAAAAATGTTTTCATGAGATTAATAGAACGAGAGGATGCTTAACAAAATCACTGTTTTGCGAAAGTTGAGCAAATGCCATTTTTGAAGTTTGTATTGAAACCGAAGTGAAGGAAGTCACAGTCTAATCTGTTTCTGCCTCTTTGCATTTACAAGAACCAGAAGACTCAAGGTAACACACACACACACACAGTGACAGCCTGTGTGTGTTTTAAGAGGGTAGATTACACCTCTGCCTTACAGACACTGATCTCTGCTGTCAGTGCTTCTCTTTGCTGCCCTGTCACTGTCCACGAGCACAAAATCAGAGTTTCCACCAAACACTGAAAATCTGTTATTTGCATGTCTGAGATCTAAAAGACAGAAAAGAAGTTGTGATGAAACTGAAACTCTATGGTGAGTTTAAGCAGCAGAATCTGAGATTCCAACTGGACGTGTTTTCATGGGAAAAGTATAGTTTACTTTGCCCTAGTTTGTAATTTTAATTAGGATTTCTCTATATTCTCATCACATTAAGTGTTACACCGGTGAAATCTTTCTCTCTTTGCTTGTTATTAGACAGTGTTTAAGAGAAAACACAGCATGTGGTTGAATCCTGGTGCATTCGCATCAGATGCTTCACAAACACCAACTGTATGAACTGCTTAAGAATACTGCTTGATCGTATGATATGATGATGGATAAAACCATTCAGCATAATCCACTTCTCCTGGCCTCTGTCCGTACAGCATATAAAAATAATCTTGTCAGATATAGTTTCTGTAGCTGGTTTTCTGTGTTGCACACGAGTACATAGAACCAACATAGTGGAGTTTTTGATGCTTAAATGAGCAGGTTAACATCAGGAAGTCGACTCATTTGCTTTCTGATGCGAGAGACTGAGATGAAAACCCATCATGATCATACAGAAAATGTGACGGTACCACCAGCTTAGCACAAAGACTGGAAATAGAGGGAAATAGTCAGTTGCAGTACAACAACCACTTTGACTAATATAGTAATATTAAAGTGCTTTTTATGGTTGGGTTCAGGTGCTCAGAGCACTTGGTTAAGGTAAGAAAAGGCTGTGGTCTGGCAGCAACGTGTATTAATCCTAAACAAAACTTATCTTAAACAAAACCACAATAATGTTTCTCTCACCTAAAACCAACCTGCTCTCTTGTCTCTGCTACACCAGTCCTGCGTATAATGCGGCCTCCATCCACGCCGACCAGCTCTCTCCGTTAATACATGTAGAGCTTCATTCATTTATTCCAAATAATTTGCTGCATCAGAACATGTGTGATTATGTTCATTACAAACATTTAATCATTTTTACAGTTTAGTAGCATTGGAACATTTTAGTTTTTTTAATCTAGGGACAGATTTAGGTCATCTCCCTCTTTGTATTAGACTGCAGCTACACATCAGTGTTCATACATGAGAATGGTTTGAAGAAACAGATTAATACTGAATCCACTATTAAAGCTACCAAACACGACTTTACTCGTGACACTGATGCATATTTCCCTCAGTTCAGTGTTCTGTGCTGATAATGATGAGCTCAGAGAAATAATTAGAGTTTAAACACACTTTGTTTGTGAATGACAACTGTCAGCGAGGGTCCTGCACAACCTCAACCAACAGCTGAGTGTGTGTGTGTGTGTGTGTGTGTGTGTGTGTGTGTGTGTGTGAAATTCACTGACAGTGTTTTGACCTTTTGACCTTATTACACAGAGTAAATCTTCTCCTTGTCTGGACTCTCCAGTCGACGCTCTACCGAGACAGGCTGTAACGTTTGTGTGTTTCCAGACAGGAATGCCGTCCGGTTATCAGTTGAAAACACTTAACTGCAGCTCTGAACAGACACTGGCATGTAAATGGCCGCTTCGCAGTCAGAGGGCGATGTGTGCGTGTGACGAGCGTGTGTTGTTAAGCGTGTTTATCGCTGGGTGTGACGTGTGCGTGTCAGTAAGTCACTAATGCAGCTGTGAGTTATCGTGTCCAAAGGTGTTACGACACTTTTTCCCTCTCACACACACACACACAAACCCTCCATCAGAGTTCAGCAGATTGTTCCATTGTTTTCATTTTCGGACTGAAGCGTGTAAAGATTTTTTAAATATAAAGACAAAAATGAACATAAATCAATATGAATTCAGTGTTTCACTCAGTGTAATTTGAATTTGTCTGGTTAACTGAGAAGGAGACAGAAATCCTGCACACTGCTGCTCAGTTTTACTGTTTAGGAGTATGACTCACATTTCTGATGTTCAGCAGGGACTGAAAGGACGTGAAAATTATTACTATTATTCTTATACTACAGATTATCATTTACAGAATATTTGAGGTTATTTCCAGTTATGTTATATCAGTGTCAGACTTGAAGATTAACTCTCTCTCCTGGCCTGCCTGTTTTTTCTTAACACTGAGCTGCTGAACAAAATCCTCTATTTATCCACTATTATTATCCACTATTCAATCACGTACACACATTCATCAAATAAGAGCTGATGAAATCTGTGAAGTCGACCTTTAAATGCACTAAATGGTGACATCATATGGTACCAAACAGGCCCCAAATTTTAACAGTCTCATAACGTAATGAATTAAAATTCTGCTAATAACGTTTGGCAATCCAGACTTGAGAATCCACTGCTGATGAGATGCTGCTCGTGGTGAAGAAATCAAATTTCCAACAGACAGAGTAGAACTATGTTTCATCTGCATCACAACAGTATCAGCTTTGATAAGTAAGTTTAAGTTTCAAAGCTGTCTCTGTAATGGATCCTAATATTCTTAATTATAAGTCAGAGTGAGCCAGGCAGTCATCCAGCCATCCAGCTAGGCAGTCAGTCACTGCAGTGGAGCCCCAACAAGCTCCCCGGAGGAGCCCATTATACAGGAGAGATATCAAACCATGAATCATTTACGCCATCAAAAGTGTTTATAATGTGTAAAAAAAAAATATCCAAAGTTAGTAATTAATGACTTTTTAATAATGTAGTCATAGTTAATGCATTTCATCAGCATCGCATGTCTGGGTTTGAGTCTCATTTTTTGCCAACTTTGGAGCTTAATCATCACAACACACTATTTGGTTTTTGCAGAAATACAAATGATGCTGATTTTCAGGAATCACAGCTTCTTTTAAATAAACAAACATTTTGTCATTTTCCTGGTGCGAAAAGACTCAAAATGGCACAAAGCAAAGCTCTGCTAGTAGATAACACTGATCATCGTCACCTGTAGGAGGAGGCTCAGACACGGGAAGATTAGGAAAAGGAGGAAGAGGTGAAGGAGAGAAACGGAGTGAGAGGGGACAGAGGAGGAGATATGGTAAGATAAGGAGGAGGAGGAGGCTGATGAAGAGAGAAGATAACAGTAGAATTAGTGGAGTTTCATTGATTAGCTGTACAACAGAAGCGTACGAGCATTGATCGGCTCTCAGGAACAGTTTTACAGGATTTGGACTGAAAAAGAGGAACAGGACGAAGAAGACGACGACGACAGTGCTTCTGTGGAGAAAAAGAAGAAGCAGATTGACAGACTTTCTCTGACTCTGATGGTCTTTCTCCACGTACAGCTGGCAGCAATTTAATCAGTTATATTTTCACATTTAACAAAAAATCTTTTTTGTGATTACCACAAATCAGATTTTTGTTTAGTGTACTGTTTAGACACTGTCCTCTTCATTTTACATGTCCCAACTTATTGTGCCTCAAACTTTGACAGAAAAATATCACAGATTTTCAGATTTTGTCTCAGACCTTTGGACCGTGCTGAGTGTGAGGTCGACACCACTTTGAAAACCATCAATAGATCCTGTCGCCAACAAGTCCTCACCGAAACCTTGACGAGTCCCCAACCCTGTCACACGAGTGTTTGTTTGAAGAGCGCCACCACACAGGGAAGCGGGCGTCTGTTGAAACTGCAGCCGTTTTGGCTCCAGGCACCAAAATGGAAGCTACCATCACATACAATGACACCAAAATAGAGTCTCTCTCCTAATGTTCACATCTGAACCTGAACAAACCACACAAGTGTCAGATCAGAAAACCTGTTTTTCTGGAAGGTGCTGACATTGTTTTTAATGGTAAAGAATTGTTTTTCATTGCCGGAGGCATCTTTATTCTGCTAAATCACAATAAACCCACTGGTAGGTTTTTGCTTGCAGAAAATTGAATTTATCTGTTACAAAAGTTGCAAAAACACGAACAACACTGCACGTGATGATCAGAATGACTGCACCGAAACATATAGACATGTATAGACATATAGTGTTTTTAATTTCACAGTAAATAAATTGTGAGGATGTAAATAAACGTGACTTGCTTCATCACAACTCAGTCCTGAAGCTGTGTCTATTTTATTATCTTTTTCCTCTAAATTCTCCTTTCCTCCTCCTTTCTATCATCCTACCTTCCTTTCTCCATCTCCCACTCAGAGAAAACACACACACATCCATCTGATTCCTCTCGTTGTCACTCTGGATGTTTAACCACACAACATGGTTGTAGTCGACTTGCCAAGTGAACTGAAATGAGGGTTAAATAAAAACCTAAATAAATCCTCAGTGCTCCTCGTTCATCCTCGCTGTAACATGCTGGTATTCAGTCCACCAAATCTTTCAGTTTTCCTAAACACAACCTGTCACAGACGAGTCCATTTTTCAGCAGTAAGCCTCATAAACCACGCTGCCATCACCGCCGCCGCCGCCGCCTCTGTGCCCAAGAGCAACAGTCTGGGCCTCCACACACAGTCGTAGCTGCTTCACCATCTGAAACTGTGTTTTCAGCGAGCAGCGAGCCGGCTCATAAATCAGAGGGGTAATAATCTTTCAGAGAAACGGATAATATTTGGATAACCGCCGCCGATTCACCTCAGCAGCACGAAGTTCACGTCTGCGAGCAGAACTGCTGCTTTCTCACACAACAAGGAGAATCGAGGAGGAGCAGCAGAGCGTGACGCACCCACACCACCCGCAGGGCCGAGTTACCACCACCCACAAGGCCGAGGTAACACAACCCAACCTGAACAACCTCGACCAAATGATTTTATTCACCTGTGCAATTACAAACCCTAACCACCCATCTGTGCTACCAAACTCCATCCACCTCATCCTTTCTCCTGCCTCCGTTGGCTCCCTGTTCAGGACTGAGTGAAGTTTTACCGGGTTGGTGACCTGGTTAGGCCTCAGAGCAGAGGTCTCAGATCATTTATAACTCTCTTAAACTGTGGGACATGATGGCTGTCTCACTTTTCATTCTGATGATCTGCTGTTGTTCATTGACTTCAGAGCAATCGTGTGTGAAGTTTCCGAGAGCTCAATTTTTTTCCTTTCTCTAGATTTGGTTTGTGTCCTTGGTTTTCATCCACTGTCTGTTTCATTCAGTAAAGCGTTTGCTGACACTACCCCAACCTTCACCAGATGCCCAATCCACATCATGTCGCCACTTGAAAATCCAGCTGAGCAGTCATCAGCCGTTACTTATCTGCCTCAGTGAGTTGCTGGTACGAAGCCAATTATCTACCAATAATGAAGTGCATGAAATCCAGGTGAAAACAACAACCCACAGGTGACCATCAACACTGTCAACGACTTAGTGACTTGACAAGATTTATGTGCCTGATGAAGCCTGTCGGATGAGAGGTGAAACAACTTCAAGAACTTCAAGCAAGTTCAGTTGTCATCACCAGCCAGATGCAGACGGCCCCAGACACATCGACAGGATGGGAGATGTCACGTAATAGTTGAAAGCTGCTGTTCGTAATTTAACAAGGAGATCCAGAGAAATTAGCCGCTAATGGTCGTTTTAGAATCAACTTAACACCAACAATATGCTATTAGCTTCTTTGACGACAGAACTAATCTCAAACAGTAAACGTATGAACCTAAAACACCTCAAACTGTGCAGAATAGAATAATAATGGATTTTAAATTTAAACTATTTACATTCAATATCTGTCCCTTTATTATTTTGTGTATAGTGAATAGTCATTTATAGAGCTGTCGTCTCTCTATCTGCCACACAGCTATAAATGTTTCCTTTGTGTCTTTCAGGCATTTTTATTTTCAGGATGTTCACTGCTTACTTTGTGAATTTGAGCACTGTTTATGGAAGGCTAGGAAGAGCTGTGACATTTTGTCTTGTCATTGTGTTCACACAATGTGATTGTTCATCACGGACACTGATATTTGAGTGAATAAAAGCCTTAAATCAAATGGTCTCCTGTGCCCGACTACTTGTCCCTCACAGCGCCTTTTTTTTTTTTTTTTTATGAAATTTTAGGACTTTCCAAAAACATCCTGACATCTCACTGTCAAGGTTCAAACTCAAACTGGTCCTCTAGCTTGTGTTAGGATGGGGAGAAAAGAAAGGAACTGCTTACAGAACATTTACTTTGCTAATGACTGAACAACTTGTTCTCTTTATACATTATTTAGTAGTGTAGAATTGTCTGTTTGTCAGGTTAGAAAGTGTAATGCTACCACCTTCAGGGGCCAAGTTGTCCCTGAAAAAGATGGTGACCTCAACAGGACTTTACATGGTTAAATAGAAAATAAAATAAATATAAAAATGGTAAAAAAAAGGTTCAAACTTGTGACACACAGCATCCTGCACATCTGTTTGATCACAGCATGTAAAGCTCCAACAGCCGCTCCATAACTGTGCAAAAACTCACTGATCAAACGTATTGTTGGATTTTGAAGAGACTACACATACACGTGTGCACACACACGGACACACACACACACACACACGCACAGTGTTATTCTAACATGAAGGTCCTGATGGAAAACCACCATCTTTGTTCTTGAGCGCCTGCGGTTACTCTGCCTACAGGGTGATGTCACACAGAGCGAGAAATGAACCCGACTCACCGAGTGGGTTTAACCAAACACAACCGCGCTGAGTGGTGCTTTACAGCCACTTTCTGACAGAGGTGGTAACGAAGTAACTAAGTACATTTACTCAAGTACTATACTTAAACACAGTTCTGAAGTTACTGTACATTACTGGAGTATTTCCATTTTTCATTCCAGCATATAGATGCGTGCTGACTTGCTAGCTACATAATTTACATGCTGTCATGGTGAATCTTCTTCTGCACCCAGAAGTTTAAACCAACTGAAAACTGTCTCATGTTGCACACTGGACATAAATGGTACAGTAAGTGTCTGATGTCTTACATCCATCTAAAATCAGACCTCACCCTATTCTGACTTCTGCAGCCAGGGAGAAAAAGTCCTGCTGCTACAAATACTCACACGTACTCAGTAGTCCTTCAAATCATTAATCCGCCACTGAAAATAGTCCCTAACATATACACTATCCTGTGTGCTTCATAAAAACTACAACTGTGCAGCTGTTTTAGTAAATTATTAAGTAAAAACTAAACTATATATTTATGAGGTGTGGTGAAGGATTTCAGTAGGAACCAGTGGGTTTTGAGCTGAGAGCCACAAACAGCACAGGGAAGTCAGAAAGACACAGACTGACATCATCGTGCTAAAATGTGCTTTAAAAATAACTCAACTATTTTTCATATCTGAACCCAAAACTGTCCAGACTCTGACATGAAATTGCTGCCATCAATAAAAACACATTCGCCTCACTGAAATCCAAGCAAGAAGAAAACCCCAACATGTAATTTGACATAAAACCATCAGCGATTACGTAATAAAAAAAGGATTTTAGTGGCTAAAATCAAATCCTTTAATAAAACCCAGAATGCAGACAGATAAACGAACATTAAATGATGACATCAGTCAAGAAAACATTGCAGAGCCTGTGACCACAAACCACTGAAAACACAAAGTCAATGGGAATACAGTAGGGAATACAACTGAGGGACAGACACACACACACGCACGGACTACAGTGACTCAGTTATAAGACACAGAATAAGAAAATAGGTGTTTCTGTTTTTGAAGCAAATTGCCAAGATACCAACAGGCGCTGTGGAATTCTTTGAATCCTCACGTGTCTCATCATCTTCCCGCACTAACAAAATATTTTGCTTCAAACTGTGCAGCTGAAGTTTTCCTTTCTTTGCTGCTCTGAAGTTACTGTGTGATGTTTGCTGCTGTTTTCACTGACTCGGGACTGACGGCTCGTCCAGTCTCAGATCTGTCCAAAAGAAAAATTCCTGTAAAACCTCAGAGGTCGAGGTCGCTGCTGCGACTTCAAGACGGCTCCGTGTTTTTACTGCAAGTTCCTTTCTATTAAGAGGGCCCAGAGGTTCAGGCCAGACAGGAGGCCACTGGTTCAAAGCTTTGGGAAACTCAAGGATGAGCGAGAACGAGAAACTGTCTCTTTCCCTCCACAATCACTGTCATACCAAAGTGGGAATTTTTATTCAGTTAGTGAACAAATCAGGTACGTAAGCAAGAAGACCAGTCAATTTGTGTCCCTGCAGGCTGTGGACGAGCTGCCTGCTGGGTTGGCTGACGGCCTCTCTCATCCTCTACATACACTTCACTGTCAGACTCCAAACTGACTGAGACATTCTCGTCATATTTCTCATTTTTCTAAAGGGGATTTTCCCACCAAATGTGCTCGTCTGTCATTGAAAATGTCTTCTTGAATGGAAAATCGTTCTGTGTCTTTGCTGCACTGATCAACAGGAGCCACACACTGACAACAGGTCTCACAGACCTGAACATCACAGGGTTAAGGCCCAGCTCACACAGGCTGTGAATCGGACAGTTGAATAGGGTGCATTTGCACGTATGTGATTTCTGGATTTCTTTGTAGCATTAACATCACATTGTCTACTGTTTTTAGCTGCCACCAGAATAACTTTCTAGGATCTACAATCATCTCTGTGTCACAAACCACTGTGCTGTGTTCTAAGAAGTCTAATAAGCTTTAAACACAATTATAACAACTAGACTTTTTTTTTAATGTAGGGTAAATGTTTGTTTGACTGCACTGCCTTTTTATTTGTTTTCCAACAGTTAGCAAACATGGTGCTACTTATGAACAATAAAGAACTGTAACTAACCAACTGCAGCTTAATTAATAAAAATAAAGCACAGCGTATTACAAACCAAACATACATAATTTGTCCATAGAATCAACATCACCCGACGTCCTCCTTTGCTTCAGTCGTAATTATATAATATAAGCGATAAAGGACTTTGTCATAAAGATGCTGTTTTACAGGACAACTGTTGATATCTCTGTTTAGAAGCTCCACTGAAACTCTTGATTAGATCACATAAAACATGATGATATTAAATATTAAATAAGTGTGAGGTAGAAAATATGATTCATGTGATATGAGTGAAAGAGGGAGAGCAGTTACTCAATAGACCTTAACTGATGATTTAAATTCAATTTCAAACTTTTTTTTGGATGGATGAAAAGTCTTACAAATGCAGAAAAAACAAAACAGAAAATCTAAAAATCCTTGATGCAGGCAAATGCAACCTGCTGCTGAAGACAGTGAGATATGGACTAAATGGACCCTTGGGTAAATGAGCATAAAACATGATGCACAACGGGAAGGAATGAGACAGCCATGAAAAATAGTTGAAAAACAGCTTCAATGAAAAGCTAAGACAAGCTGATACAGAATAAGATGAAACTTTTTTAAACTTTCAGCCTCAAGGGGAATTAAACAATTTTTAAAACAGCTCTTTAAAGGACTTTGTTCCTTAAGCCCTGTGTCAGATATGAACCCATGTGCATGGGGCCAGAAATCACAAAAAAATAAAACTGATATAAAAATCTTTGTAGCTCGTTCTCATGACTCTTCACCGTGGAGCCACAGACACAGTGAGTGATAAAGCTCCAGGTCGGACGGTTGAAGAATTATTCCACCGTAAAGTCAGACTCCAACACTGAGCTCTGCCTCAGAGGAGATCAATTTGTCGAGCCGTAAAATACTGCAGCACCAGAAAATCCTGCACCGTTGCAGCCGGACGTAACGGCAAGTGTCTTAATTAAAACTGGCCTTTCCTGGACACCATGGACAACATGACACAAGCTCCCTGATTGGCTATAGGACACACATCGCCTCCGGTTTTGGGGGGCATCAATAAGCAAGTTTAACAACCAGTGAGTTTTAATGGGATCTGTGTGTAAAGCTTCTCTGTCAATAGGCCTAATGACCGGTTTTAGCCCGGCAGCCGATAATGTGCCGATGGTTAGAGTCGGGTTATCAGATCAGCATGTCTCCAGGGCCTGAGGTTTCAAAGACTGGTCTGGGACCCCACAGAGGGTCTCGGTTTGTCTCTGCTGGGTCCCAGTTCACCAGCTGCACAACGATATTTTAATCAGACTCAGTCAATTTGGGTCCTTGATTTACTTAAAAGAAACTACTACACAGAAAATAAAAGTTCACCTGCTTCTTCTCTTATCTCTGACATTTTACTGCCTGTTCGGTGACTGTTAGTGCATCAAACCTCCACACCGACGTCTTGTAGTATTGTCCAGCAGTTTTATTCAGCTCTGCACATAGATTTCATTGCATATATCACATAAACTGTGGGTGAAAAAGCTTTGTTTACAGCAAGAATCGGTCACATTTTATCACGGTTACTTTAAGGCCCATTAGCTTTTTTAAGAAATGAATATGTTTGAAATTATTACATTAACTGAAATTATTTAGAAAATTACAAAATTTACTTATTCATGGACAAAAGCAAATTGGCTTCAGCAAAATGAAAGAAAAACAAATTTGTAAATTGAAATTTTGAAAATGTTTAAATAGCGCATAAAAAGTGTAACTGATTGTCTGGAGAAGAAACACTTGAACTGGTCTGGTTTCATATTATGATAGTCTAATAGTTTATTAGTGTAAACATTGGTGAAAAAGTGCTGCTAAGTTTTCTATTGAGGAAAAAATATCACAATATGATGGATAAAACTGCACAAAAGGTGTATTCAAAAAATGTATTTTTTACGAGTATAATCATATTTAGAAGATTGTAACGTATAGAAAACTTGCAAACAGAGGACATTTTTTACATTACTTTAAATATTGTTTAATTAATTCACAGCATCTTTAAAGGATAGCTTCAACAATTTTTCAAATGTATCTTGAAAGAAGGAGTTTGTACTAAAATGACTAATGTTAGATTATTTCTATCAGATTTGATTAACTGAAACTGTTAAAGCCTGATAAACTTTAAATAAGTAAAAGTTCCCTGTATGTGTATCTCTGCTGAGCTGCAGCAGAAAACTAAGGATACGGTTCTAAAAATGATTTTATGCACTTTAAAGCCTCTGAACTACTAAATCCTACAGTCAGTGAACGCAGCTCTGTCTCAGTTTGAAGCACAGTCCTGACACGAGGCTCCTCGCTCACACTGGACTTGGCCTGTGATGTTTTACATACCCCATCCCCCTCGACTTCTGACCTCTGACCCCTTGCAGGCCCAGCACACCCCACCCCACCCCACCCGTGTTGCCCCCTCCCCTTCTCCTGGCGTCCCGCTGCGGTCAACAGCAGGGAGACTGATGTCCGGTCAGCCGACGTCTGACTGACCTTTACCAGCTCGGCCCTGGGGGACTCATCTATCTCTGTGTCTCCCAGCATCCCTCACGGCCCCCCCCCCCTCCCTCACTAATGCTAATGCAGCTGTTTATAACTGCCACATTGACTTTCTCCTGCCACTGTATGTAAATACAATCTGCTCTGATCAATGGACTGAGAGGTGACATGACGCTGACCACAAACTGCACAGCCTGACACACACACATACACAGTCCACAAATGCAGGATAAAGTCAGCAACGCACCACAGCAGTGACACATCCGGTAAGAGAATAAAAAGGAGCAGAGTCTGTGGCATCTGGGATTTGAACATAGGTTCAAAAGGAAACTGACAAACCTTCTTGATGCTGCAGCACCTGCAGTACAGGTGGAGCGCCGCACATCCCCTACACACAGCCTCTCTTACCTCCCACAGGTGTCGCGTGTTCCTGGCGGCTCCAGACTGAAGCTTGTCCAGCAGCAGAGGGACCCCCTGAAACGGGCCGATCCAGGTTCCCTGAGGGATCCTCTGAGCCGCACAGATCCCATAACCCAGACCGGGAACTGTACTGGTGCACAAACACACCTGCACACACACAACACACATATGTTAAAACACCCTGGTTGAGTTATTTCTATTTACACTTTATTTCTGTGTCGCACAGATGTTCAGATTTCTGAACAGGTTTTTAGGATATGAAGTACAGGAGCACATACTGTACAATTCTGAGCTACTTGAGTGCGTCACAAGTACTTTTAGTACTTTTTACTGTGTTTCCACTATAAGAAATTCTGTACTTTTTTTACTCGACTGCATTTATTGCACAGCTAGAGAGACTAGTTACGTTTAAGATTCTGATTAAAAACACAAAACATGATCAACAAGTACATTGTGACATATTGTTAAGGATAAAGACACAGTCAAGAGTATGTAAAGTAATTCATGTCATTGAAATAATAATAATAATAATTCTAATATATAATTATAATAATCAATCATTGTTTAGAAAAGGTGATGCTGCATTGAAAGCATCTTTTAGCTTCTCCACCTGATCACTTCAGCTGCACGTGTCTCAGTCTCTTTTCCTCCTTCTCTACAGATTAAACTAACATGTTAAACCAGTTTCTGAAAGTTCGGTCACTGTCACCGTTTCCTGAGCCGTTTTCTTCTTTATCATATGAAATGTTACTCTATGTGCAAAAAGTGCAGATTTTATTCTGGAAAATACATATTAACATCCAACAGCTGTCCAGCATGTGACTAAAATAACCACCATTATCTGTGCTACATCGACTTTGAAACCAGGGGAAATATATAATTAGTTCCACCTTTACAAAGACACGCATGACGGACAGTTCAATTCATAGAATTACACTGAAATACAGCTGAACTGTTGATGTCTTCCTCAGCAATGATATTAAACGAAAGCAACAGTTTATAAGTCTTTTCATACAGTTTAGAAAAGGAAGGAAAAGAGAAAAAAGAAATGTGTACTGTAAAGATAATTCCAGATAGAATCGTGCTTGTTAAACACGTTATTCCGTGATAAAGCAGGTGGAATCTGACTTTTGCTCAAATACATTTTCTGCACAATATCTAACAAAAGCTCCTCAGAAATATAATAAAAACAGTGCCAAGCAGGCAGTCACATAAGCAGAGAGCAGCCAGTAAGCCTCACCTCTCTGGGCAGGTCTCTGAGCCAGTCGGGGACGTCTGGCAGGGCGACGGGAGCTGCCGAGCTGCTAGTGCCGACGAGCCGCCGCAGAGAGTGGAGGGGGCCGTGCATCGGACACTCGCCGTTCCTGTTGTCTGCGCACATGTCACAGCCTGGAGATGAAGAAGCAAACAAGTGCAGCAATTACTAATTACTAATGCAAAAGTGTGTGTTTCTGTATTTACTGAGGTGATTCGGGCCAAATTCCTCTTACAGGAGAAAATCTTACACATCACCTCCAATTTTAAGACGTATGGAAAACACTGATTTAACAGATGAGCAGAGTGGTCGATGGGGATAAACAGGGTTTATTTGCCTGGGCTGAAGCTGTAAGTTCCCACCGAGTGAAAAACTGAAGGTGAGAGAAAACAGAGAAAAGAATAAAGAGCAGGATCCCAGTGTCCCGTCGAAGTCCAAATGAGGAAAACTGTCCCCTACGCTGTGTTTTTCCAGGTGAAATGTGGCGAGCAGCGTATTGCTGGGAATTAGCGAGTGTCAACATTTACTCAGAGATGCAGTCTGACAGTAATGGAAATTAATTGACTGTAGCAACATAATGAGAGATTATTATCTGGACAACAAACTCCCACAGAGCCGCAGAGAGCAAAGGGGCCGAGAGCAACAGGATGTCAATGTTGTTTTATTCTGTTGTTCCCAAAATTTAATTTCCGCCATTTGAGACAGTGACGGCTACTTTTACACCGTGATTGATAGAAGCTAATTAACCCATGTTTGGGTCGTTTATAAACCACGACTGCTTCACAGTCGATTAAATGGGAAAAATTTAACAGGCTGGTTTCTCTATAATATAAAAAAAGACGTGATGTGAAAGTGGTGAAAGTCTTCACCAGTGATAGAGATGTGTTCTCTTCCAGCCTCATTCTTCTGAGAGACTTTAAAACTTTATTGGCTCAGGTTAACACCACAACTTGTGATTGTGTTACTGTGTTTGTGTGAAACTGTTGGCAGCTCCTCATCACTGATCAAGGTCTTCAGTAGGTGGATATTTATATTTTTGTCATTGACTATTTAAAATGTAAAACCTACTAAGAGCTCTGTCCGTCCTCTGTGTGTGACACACAATAGATGCTACAGCACAGTAACACAATATCTTATGTGTGTCAACAAAAACAACTAACTAAATAAACATTCATCTTCAGAATTTGTCATTTATTTAAATGAAATATTATGACATAAGTTTGGTGCAGGTTGCATTCAAATTCATCACGACATCTGCATGTCTTTCAAAGCACCATGTGTGAGGAGCAACAGCTAAACCGACTTTTACCCAGTAGCACAAACAGCAGAGAGCTGAAAGCTGATACAGCTACACTTTGTCATTTATATATTTTTATAGACAGTTATTTACATCCTGCTACCTTAAAGTGGCACCCAGTGTTAGGAAACTCCGAGTCGCTTGCTCTCTGGGTACAAATCTAATGTTTCGGTCAAAAATGTGTTTTGCTTATTGCTACTTGAAGGTGCAGAGGAGGAATGTGTCCCCTGAAGTCAGCAGACCCCTGATAAAACCCAGTGAGCATCAGATCTGAACTGTGGTTGTACTGGAAACCTTCAAGTGTGAAGAAGTGAACGAGGAAAAGTGAAATTTTCCTGGATTTCAAAAAGAAATGATGATGAAGTCTCCCCCTGTAGATGAGCTGCGATGGTCCCTCCACAACGACACGTTCGGGCGACGTCGTAAAGTTCATGTTGCAGAAAGACGACAGTTCAGAGGCAAACGGAAAAACTGCTGCTGCGTTCTGTGACGTTGGATTGATTTGATCCACATTCATACAACCTGATGCTGCAGCTGCTGCACTGACTGGAGACCAGTTCTTCTCTGAGCCATGTTTTAGTCTTAGTTAAAAACTTACACTATTTGATTTTGTCAAAGTTCTTGAGTTGAGACACATTTGAGAACATTTTGTTAATTCACAACCAACAACACTTGTTTAGGAACTAAAACTCAGATGTTGTTGAACATCAAACTCTGTATTGATATATTAATATTCATATTTTTACACTTCATACAGAACTGCTAATTCTGGCTCTTCTATCACTACTTCTACAGTATATTTTCTATATATGATCTGTTTCATTAATATACTTAAATAATGAGTGCAATAAACTATGAAATAAAATAATACTGACAAATATCAGTTATACTTTTCATGTTATTAAAAAATATATTTTACACAAATGGACCATATACTTCCACTAATTTTAAATAAATAAATAAATCTCAAAATTTACAAATATATAATATTATAAAAACAAATAAACATATGTAGTTATGCGCATTTCATAACATATACATTTTGTTGGTATTTGAAATAAACTGAATAGAAAATTGAAAAAAGAATTGTATGATACATTCAAATACACCCTGGATTTTCTGCTTTCCTGTAATTTTTTTATTCATAATAATTAATTAATTAATCATTTCCAAAATTAATTAATTATAAATATGTAAGTTTCAATTTTCAGATTAAAATTTCTTCTTGTTTTTGTTTTAATTGTCAGAACACAAAGTCTTAACTTAAAAATTGAATGAATGAGTTTCTGAGAGTTGACTCAACTCATTAAATTAAGCTGATAAAAAAAACTAAACGAGCACCTTAGAACAGTTAACGGCCTCCAAACATTGATTTTTTTGTAGAAAATATTCATGGTGGAAACTTGCTGTGTGTTTTAGGTCATGGGGGTTTATTTTCACACTAGTAAAACCACCATTATGTGAACAATGAGGAACATCGATGTTGAATTCAGTCTCTAATCCTGCACACTGCAGCTTAACATGACGGGTTTTTTTTTTTTGTACTGACTCTGGTTCAGTGTGGAGTTCATCATGTTAACTGCAGAACGGTTCTTTTCCTCAGTTTAAGAGTTAATTTCTCAGATGGACTGAAAACATGAGTGATTTTACAATTTACACAACCACCAAGAATGTTCAGTTAATTAACATTAAATCAAATAAATCAAACAAGACTGAAGTTCACACAGATCGTTCTAATGATGCTGATGTAAATGTTTTAATTAAACGTGAATCAGCCAAACTACTGTGCAGTATAAGCAATATTTATTCCACTAGATGTATTTTTTTGTTGTGTTATATTTAGTTATGTTAGAAGAACAAGTTGCATTTGTTGACTTGGTGTAAAATTTTAAGCTACTTTTACTCATGTTTTTAAGTAGAAAAAAACAAATGATATTTTACAATGTAGAGACCATGAAAATTGTCTTTAAGCTTCAAAACTTGGAATTTAACAGCAATATTGTACTTTAAATCACCAGCATTTATAAGGAATATACTAAGGATGAATAAACTGTTAATAAACTAAAATGCTATTTAAGAAGATATTTGTTTAATATCTATTAAAGTGTTTATTCAGTTGTTAGCAACTCTAACTCCACATGTGAGCGTCCAAAAAGGAAGAAAAAAACAACTAAACTAAATAATATAACATGTATTTGCAGGATAAGTTAGATTTGCTTACAAATACATTAACACTTGTGTCCATGTCTTTACATCAGCTTATAACATTATATTTTTATTAGAAACTGTTAAATAAGTCATTAAATGCTAAACTGAAAGAATTTAAAGGAAAGTTTTACCTAATTAGCAAACGTTGTCATTTATGCACATCTAATATGTTCAACATGTGCACGTGTGATAAATTCACACTTTATTACCATAATCATACGGTGATAAACACACGCTGCCTGCTGGTTTTTTGAAGCTGTAAATGCTTCGTCTTTCCTACACTAAACCTACTTTCTCTCTCTCTCAGACTGATGAACTGGCTGTGAACTTGTTATGGCGTGCTCTCCTCGCTGCCCATCATTCAAACTCACTATTCTCCTACATTCATCGCCAGTGTTTAGACGGCTCCGCTTTCCCTCTGATGTCTGAGCGCTGGACGCCAACAAAAAAAAAAAGAAGAAAAAAAAAAAGCAGTCGTTGGGCACTTTTTGAGAAGACAACACGAGTTCATCATTGTAAAACCCTCCATCTGAAACATTTCTTTCTTTAAACAATATTGTAAAAGCTGAGGTGTTAATCTGCCCCGTATATGTATCAGTAACTTAAATTTTCTCTTATTTTCTCTGACTCTTTCCAATTTTTCATTTGCACTTATCTGACTCTAATCCAGAGTGATTAACGGTAGGTAGAAAACACAGTTTGTGTCGGGGTTCAGTAACAAACTCCTGGACGTCTCTTCAGCAGAACCATCACAAATAATAAAAACGACAGTTGTTAATAACTGGATTTGTTGCCAACACAACTGTGAGTCCAGATAAAGACAGACCACACAGAGAGGCCGCACTTCTGCTCCATCAGCCCACACTGAACAACACTCTCTGTGGAACGCTGTTTTTGCCTCTTGGCTCTTTTTACGGCACATTTACCGACAGCTAGAGACCAGCAGGTGAAGTAAATGGAGCATTTAGCTGCTAAAGAGCCAGATCTCAGGAGCTGGTGGAGACCAAAATAGAGCTAAAGGAGACTAGATATGGGGACGAACCTGTCAGGACCATGTGTCATAAGCATTTCTACCTCCTAGTGGTCACGAATCACTTGATGCTGCTTTAAAATAAGTAAACTTCTCCACAGTAAAAGATTTTAAAGTCAACTTTTTAAAGAGGACGTAAAAAATGCTATGATTTATGAAAATCTATTGACAAAAACAAATGCATAAAACATTTTTTTTTTTTTTACATTGACTGATATTCATTTTTGGTGAAGAGCTAAAGGAACTATTTCACAGTGAAGGAGGCGTAAACAAACTCTTTTTTTTCTTCTTTTTGTGAATGAAGTCTGGTTGACTGAACCCCAGACGCTCTTTTTTCATTTATTTGACTTTAGTTGAGTGCAGAGTACTTTACCTCTGATTACAAATGGACTCTTGTGCAAACATAATTTTGCTCTAAATGTAAATAAAGATTAATACAGAGAAATGTGAAATGAGAACAATGAAAACTACTTTTACTCTCAAATTGATTGACAGATTTTTGAATACAGTAATTAACATCAGACAGCTCCATTGTGTTCATGGTTTTTTAACACAGTTTAAATTCTCACAGCAGCACTAAGATGTTTCCATTGCTATCAACCAAACTCTGTACATTTTTGGGGGGATTTAAAGGGACATTGATTTTAGACAAGTCTGTTCAGGGTAAAAACTTGTATAAAGTCTTAAAGTGGGAAGTTTGAAGGAGTTTATAAAAGAGCTGCTATCACGCTGCATTATGGGAAATGTAGGCTCCAGTGTTTTTGGAATTTGACCCACGGGCTCTGCTGCACAGATTTGGTTTAACACATTTTATATACTGTTTTATATTTGCCATAAAAAAAAACACAAAACTAAATGTGATGTTTTATAAATTAATTTAAGTTTTCTTTACACATTTCTGCATTAAATCCAATTCTGGTGGATTTGACACTGAGCCTAATTAGATATATATAATTTAGATTTTAGCCTATAAACTCTAAACATTTAAGCTATTTCTGTCTTAGTATGATGATTAAATGCAGAAGCACAGTCAGGTTATTTACACAGAAAAAAAATGACTTATGTAGCTTATTAGTGTAAATTTGAATAACAATATTTGTACAGTCAAAATACTGCTGGAGACTTTAATGAAAAAGGAAAATATGTGAATGAACATGAAATTTGCCTGAATAATCATTGTAAATAAATGTTCATAAAAATACTTAAAAACACGTTATTAATATTATTATTATTGATATAATTAATAACCGAGGGGGGGCGGTGACTCGTGAGGGAGTGTGTACATGTGTGACTGCTTTATCTTCACCCCCACCGCACACACACACACACTCACACCCACCCCAGAGACCTCAATACAGCCGTGTTGGGATGATAAATAGCGGGCCGGTGGCCGGTGGATCGATCCCCCTCTTCTCTCTCTCTCTCTCTCTCTCTCTCTCTCTCTCTCTCTCTCTGTCTCGCTGACTCGCTGACTCCCTCTCTCTTCCTGCGACACCCCCACCATCCACCCCCACCCTCCCTCTCTCTCTCCCCCCTCCACGAACACAAAACTATATACGGCAATTAATTCCTGCTTGTCCCTCCATCCCTCATCGGCCCTGCCGGCGCGTATCGACGCAGATTACTGCTGATGGTCCGTTTTATCACCGCGGAATATACAGCGAGGAGCGCTCATAGACACACACAGACACAGACACAGACACACACACAGACACACACACACACTGGGATCGCTGCCATAACGCATGAAAGCAGAAACAGCGATGATGAACTCTGAAGTTACAGTCGTCACAGCGCGGACACATCATCACAGGAGCCTGATGAGACAAACGACGCAGGAGATGCGGCGTCTTTAAACTTTAAACTATTAAAACTGAATTTTTTATTTTTTTTTAAACAGGCCTGTTAACTAGATGAAATAGTGAATAATGAAAAGTTTAAAGAGGTAAATGCAGGAAGGAGAGAAGAAGGGAATCGAAGCTGGAATAAGATTTTTAAAAACCCATAAATCCCAGTGGTGTCTGTCTCTTACGCGCAGCAACCACAGTAAAGTACAACTATTAAAGCCTTCACGATAAAATTAAATATACACAATAAACTCCAGAGGCCTCGCAGACATGAAGAAAAGTTACTGAAATTGTTTGTTACAAATTATTAAATTACAGGAATATGTGATGAAAATATTTCTGTAATGAGCAAAATGATTATAATCCTATTTTTAGTATTTTTATGTTATTATTCAATTTGGTTTTTTTTAGAATAAAGCTCACTCAAAGGGCCTCACATCAAACATGCACCACATCAATTCAATTTTAACGATGCTCTCTGAAAATAATCATTGGAATAACAAAATAAAATGTAAAATTAATGTGAAAATCACATTAAAAGAAAGACAATATAAACGGGCATAAAGGGGCCACTCTGAAGCGCAGCGGCTGCCGCTGATTTGAGCTCACACCGGCAGAGTGTTGCTGCTCTCACAGCGGACAAACGGGCCGCTGAGCTCCCGCTGCTGTAACGCACCTCTGCGCCAGATTGACGAGGTTTTAAAGAAGACAGCGGGGAGCGTGTGCGCCTTTTACGCACGACGGCACCCTGTCAATATCTGCGCGCGCACACACACACACGAGCGAGCACGCGGTCTCACAGCAGAGTAATGAAGGAGTTTGATGAGTGAACGCGCAGTAAAAACGTGGTTTTGTGTTTTTATTCTGGGGCTGAAATAACAGGAGTAAAAAAAAAACTAATCTGTAACGGCTGCTAAATTAATTTAATTTAGAAAATAAAAACGTTTGATTCGGTTTAAATGTTTCAGTTTTCTCTCTGCTGGTCTGAAATAAAACTAACACGCAGTGAATCGATTCCTGCGGATGAATCATTAAGGCGGAATAAAACAGGCGTGAACAAACTCTTTTTTACACCAAATCTGAATGAACTCTGGTTAATATTAACTCTGAGCTGCAGGCCTGCTGCTGTCTGAGGGTTTGAACTCCAGCCAGGCTGTTGACCTCTGACCCCTGACCCCCACACCCCCACCTCTTCCTCCAGCTCCTACTGTCCAACACAGCTGCTGTCAAACCAACTGTAACATGTCCCACACGCCTCATGATGACTTTTTAAAGCTACAAGCCATAAAATAAACACCAGACCTGTTTAAATAAATAGTTTCATGTGTTCAGTAGATTATGAAGTAAAGCAGCACATTTTAATATCGAAATCAATCTAAGCTCCAGCTTTAGAGACTTCATCATGTTTTAGACTGATGGAAATTTAAAGTCGGGACAAACTACTTAAATTGTTATTAATTTATTTATCACCTACTTTATTTAACATCACCGAGTTTTAAACAAATGTTAAGCTGCTGTTAGAGTCTGGAAATAATTTTGTGAGGATTTGACTCAACATTTATCATAGAAACACCATAAAATCTGCACAAATTACATAAAGATAATAATTTAGAATGCTTAACGAGAATAAAAAAAGTTTTATAATAAATAATATAAAAAATCTTTCAGGGGAAATCAAAGTATATTTGCAAAATAATCACTTAATTCTATAACATAAATCTGAGTTCAATAAGACATAATTAATTGAAGACAAAATATTCTTGGAGATTTGTATGAAAATGTTAATGGGAACTAGTAGAAGCTAGTATGAGAAGGTTTAAGGTTTAATTATTATAGAATGTGATGAGTGTTAGATAATAAATAAGGAGAATTATAATATGAAAACTACAGTGACAGGTGTGTGTGTGTGTGTGTGTGTGTGCGTGCGGACGTACGGTTGTTGATCTCTCCCGTGTGGTTGCTCAGGGGGATGATCTCCATCCTCTGCTGCCCGTACAGGTAGTAGTCCAGCTCCTCCGACGTCAGTTTGAAACTTGTCGCTGCTCCCTTTCCTCCCTCCTCGCTGCCTCCTCCGCTGCTGCTGCTGCTCTTCACGCTGGACGACACCACCCCCACTCCGACCCCCCCACAGCTCTGCTCTTTGGCCTGATGAAGGAGCCCCGCTGCTGGGTTGTGACCCTGCTGGTTCTCCGGGGGCACGAGCACCACCAGATCTCCTCCTGCTCCTACTCCTGGTCCTCCAGGGCCGGCACACACTGGGGCCAGCGCCTGCCCAAAGAGTGCAATCTGCTGGGGGACGGGCAGCTGGGAGAGCCCCGTGGAGGTGGAGATGGAGGAGGATGGGGTGAGAGCTGCAGCAACTGCTGCTGAGGAAGATGTAGAAGAAGAAGAGGAGGAGGAGGAGGCGCAGTGCGTGGAGGGCAGGAGGTGGTTGTGTAGGCGAGACGGGCGCAGGTTGTCCATGGGGATGGAGAGGCGGTCAGGTGGAGGCGGTGGCGGGGCCAGAGGAGCCTTCAGCTGCGCCTGAGGGAAGAGCTGCTGCCAGTGCTGCAGGTAAGACGGGTCCACCTTCAGGAAGGCCGAGCCGCTGGGGTCGCTCGGCTTCAGCATGGCTGCACGCCGACTGCTGCAGGGAAACACCAGAGAGGACGAGGTGTCAGTCATCACCATCAGAGGAGATCAGGGAGGGATGTAAACACGTACGGGACACACACGGGGTCAGATCTGTTCAACATGTGCTGGATTTCTGTTTCAGAGAGTCAAACTCAAACACAGGAGGCACAACAACTGTGTACAAAATCACTACAAACACATGTGGGATGCAGAAAGTGAACGATCCAGATGCCAAATCGCTGCAGACACATGTTGTTGTTTCCATGTGTTTACATTTCAGAGACAAACACACTCAAACATGTCACATTAATCTCACTGTTCCCAGATTAAATTAAAATTAGAGACATTTAACTGAGACCAGGAGCCAAAACCAAACCGTTCAACATTCATCTGTGTTTAGTTTTGTCTAAAGTTGTCACACTGAAGTTGATCTCATCCAAATTCATAAACCGCTCTGAGCATCATCACATTAAACTCACATTTTCTGTCGTCTCCACCCGATTGACTTTAGCTCTAATTCACACTCCAGGTGTTTAAAGCGAAGCTGATCACATAAAACAGACCCGAGCAGCTTCACATCATCCGGTTTGTGTTCAGTTTACACAAAGACGAGATGCTGAAATTCAGAGTTCAAATGTTTTTACTGTAGATTTTCTATTTTAAAACTTCAGCTGATGATTTAAAAAATTTAAATGCATGTATTCAATAGATATTTGAATTTTATTCAGACCCTAAATTGTATTAAAATGTAAGTTTGCACATTAAATCTACACCTGATTCCAAACTAAACCCTTTTTAAATATTTAATCTTCTACAAAAGGTTGGAATAAAATCTTAGTATTTTTCACCTATGATTGCTGCCACTCACCTAAAACACCACACTGACCTCTTCCTTTAAAATCCCATTTGTGGTGATATTCAGCTCTCAGTGAGGGGAGCTTACATCTCACATGTTTCACATTATCCTCACTGTTTTTTTTTCAGGCTGATGCTCTGCTGCTTCAGCCTGCAGGTGTCCACTGCTGTTTTAAATGAAAATACTGATTTCACTCTGCAGAGGAGAAAGTTGATCAGCTCTCATGTGCATCTATTTCAGAAAGAATCCATGAGTTTAAATATGAGACATTCTCTGTTTTGTAGGTTCTTTAGATTCTCAGGTCAGCACTGATTGGACTAAATTTATCTCCTGTTGCAGCATATTTTATCGTTAAAAGCTGTAAAAAAAAAATATCCTAAATATTAAAGAACTAAACATAAAGAGAAATAAAAAAAATAAAATTAAAATAAGCAGTTCGTGTCTTTTCATCCGCGTCATATAACTGAGTCTGATTAATCTCACAAACTAAAGAATTTTAATAAATCTTTTCATGCTTCATAAACACGGGGAGTGAAGCCTCTTTCTGGGCCCAAACGCTGTTTCAGACTCATAAAATGTGTATAAACTGCAGAGGCAATAAAACACTTGGTGTAAACTGACTTCAGCCTCGTTGACCCTCCGCTTCAGCTGCGCTCTGTTCCGCTGTCTCCTCTCGGATGGTTGTTCGAACGCAGATTTTACGCACATCAAGCGCTTAAAACGCACACGCGGACACACGTTTGATTCGTTTACAGTAGAAACCAGGCAGTTATTAAAAGTTTAATATAAGAATGAGTAAATAGATAGTCCGGATATATCCAAGTCAGATCGGTCCGGCGCGCTGTTTATGTCCACGAAAAGGCAGCGGTGGGCGGGTGGAGGCGCTGGGACCGTCCGCTGGGTTTTCCCGGAGTTTTCCGGGATGTTGCGTTTTTCTCTCTTTTTTTTTTTTTTTAAGTGAAATTCACTGAAGCACAAAAAGAGGCTTACTGCTGTCAGAGTGCGTGCGGCTCCTATGCGCTAAATTCCGGGCAGCAGTGGAAGGTTTGTCCCTCCTCTGGGCAGCGGTGAACCATCGAGGGGAGCCGGGACAGTTCGCTGCGTCCTGCGCGTCTCCGGAGCCAAAACTATCGGAGCGCCTGCTGCACAAGCCTCTCTCTCTCTCTCTCTCTCTCTCCCTGCCCATGACTTGCCCTCTCCCCTCCTCTCTCTCTCTCCCTTATCTACCAGGGTCTCTCTCCCATTCCAATTCACTCGTGTTTTTTCTGAGTCTTATCCTCTCCACTCTCACACTTTTCCTCATCTTCAGACTCTGTGTCACAACTCTTTGTTTCTCTTCTCCTTTCTTCCATCTCTCTCTTCTTTACTGTTGCTTTCTTTTTCTCCACATTCACCTCGGTCAAAATGCTCTTCATTGTACAAATGTTCATACATGGTCAGAACAACGTGTCTGTAGATGAGCAGTGATTCATTTGTAGTAAACCAGATACATGTAAACTAAAGCTAAATCTACATTTAGTGTGTTTCAGTGTGTATCCATGAGACAGTTGTGCGCATCTTTAGTCCAAAACTAAAGTCAGTGTAATAACTTTTTCATATCACTGAATTCCAGCTGTGCACAGGCTGCTAACTGGTCTACAGTTAAACACACGTTGTACTCGTAAATTTAGAGTCTGTTCTGCACACTAGTCTGTGTGATTTGTGATTTTACTTTGTAAAGTCAAGCTTTAGCTCAGTATTCTTAGTGTGCAGAAAAGACTCGCTAAGTTGTGTGACCAGTCATGAGGTTTACGTGGTTTATGTCACTAAAGCTACTTGGTTATGTTTAGAGAATCTATCATGACTGATAGAACACGATAACTGCTGTAAGCACACAGTGTAAATTGTTAAATGGCTTCCTGTTGGGACATTTCTACGGCTCAGGTCTACATGAAAAACCCACTTTGGCAGAAAACATCCAATCGCCAACCTTAAAATTCTTTCATATGAGCTGCTAACGGCGTTCGAGAGCTGTGATGACTGCGTTGTCTCCTTAGCAGCAGTGTTTGAGGCTCATGGGTGTTGGAGGATTTGTGTCAACATCTTTACAGACGTCTCTGTTATCATTACAGTTAATGGGGAAAATGCTTTGGGAGCTGCAGTACTGAGAGTGGCCACTAGGAAGAATTGGTCGTAGGACTGAGAGACTTTTCTGTGATTTGATTTGTGATTTTACTTTGTAAAGTCAAGCTTTAGCTCAGTATTCTTAGTGTGCAGAACAGACTCTAAATTTACGAGTACAACGTGTGTTTAACTGTAGACCAGTCAGCAACCTTGTAGTCAAGCAGATGCAGTGTGTCTTTCTAACCAATAGATATATTACGCTGGTTCTTGCTGCTAAAAGAACTGAAAAGATTTTAACTGATTCCAAAATTCCAAATCTTTTTAAATATCCAGTAATTAAAACAGATCAACTTTTCTCTAGTGCAAACTATTTCCAGTAAGGACAAATAAAAAGACTGTACCTTTCTGTAAACAAGCCAGTTGTATCGCTCCTATATCCAGTGTTCAGATTGAACCCTCATTGGTCACTGCATTAAACGGCACCATGTCTTTAGCGTGGTTGTGGGTTCTGGTGTTAGTTATCTCCTGGTGCCTCCTAACAGCTGCAGACAACTGTGAAATAACACTTTGCTGTTGCCTAGACTGTCACTGGTAGTAAGTCGACTTTTTGGGCGGGAGAACTACAACCCTGGAAGAAAATTTAGATCCTAGTTCCTCAGGTGAAAATGCAGATAGAGCAATTAGTTCCCCAGGAAAAGTTCCTACAGTGGAAACATCCCTATAACAGGGTCATTGACTCCCACCTGGCATCATGTTTTCAGGACTGTACATCATTTTGGAACATTTATTGGTTACTACATAAGTTACAGTTATAAAACTTTTGTAATTTTAAAGAGCCCATATTAAACCCCTTTTTTGTGGCTTAAAAAAAAAACGGGGAGTCCACAGAATGTACCTGTGAATGTTCATGCTGAAAAACCGTGCAGATCATAGCGAGTAGCAAGTTTGAAAATGTGTGTAACACACTGAAGTGTACATGAATTTTTAAAAATGCAGATAAAGTTTTAGTGTTAAATAATAATTGTTTGTGGGCGGTCTGACATCTGGATAACAGTTATATGTTGTATATTAAATATCTGTGCTTGATAACAGGTGGAACTTTTTAGCTGCCAGTGAGCAAATTGTAATTTTAGTGAGATAAGTTCGGGGGCCGAACACTTGGTCACAAAAATATATAACTGATAAACGGTCTGAGCAGAAACCTTCAGCGTAAGAGTAAAATGTTCAAATCCTGACAGACGAGGACACTTGTTTGGAAGGATGTAGAGGTGGTTCAAAGAGTCAGTGCTGCTCCTTTAACGATGAGAACAGTCTCACTGTTTTCAGTTTGTGGAGGATGCTTCTGAGAGTAAATTCTCATTTTGGAACCAAAGTGTCTGCACATTAAAAACCACCTGCATGTGTGTGTGTGTGTGTGTGTGTGTTTTGTATTTAACAGCCTCAGCTCTGTTACACCACCACAGAATCTATGTTTCTCATTTGTCTTCATTCATCTTCTGAAGAACTGCGAACCTGTTTATCTACTTAGTACAACCATAAAGATCCTTCATTTTATTACAGTTATTATTATTATTATTGTTACTGGTTGTGTAGGTGGTCGAGCTGCTGTCAGCTCACCTCCAACTCCCTCTGTCTGATTCAGTGTGTGTGTGTGTGTGTGTGCAGATAAGACAGATTACAGCGAGTTCATTGTGTTTCTGGGTCTGACTTGTTATCCACGACCCCGAGCTTTCCCACCCGTCTGCTGCACACACACAAACACACACACACACAGAGCGAGGCATGTAAAACATACAGTATGTGGGTATACATTAGTCATTGTAAGCTGCTGTGGATAAGAACATCAGCTAACTGCCTGAAAATGTAAGTGTGTGTGTTGTTATGACTGGCGTCGCCCTGACAGGCCCCATTTGTCATCCCCGGGACCTCTGGTGGATTGATAACGAACAAAAACACAAACATAAGCGTCTGAAAATGAACTCTTGTCGACTTAAAGCTACTTTTTCAGCGCACAGGAATGTGGGGCAACAACAGGTCGTCTGATTGGCTAAAGCACGTGTTCAGGGGCGACGGTAGCCAGGAGGGAATCGTAAGGTTGGTAGTTTGAATCCGAACAGCTGCTTTAAGCTTCATTTTTCATATTTCAAACTCGATTTAGACGTGAATTTGAAAGCTTTAAACATTCTGCCTTTATGAAGCCAGAGGCAAAGCTGTAGTTTTTATGGTTTATACAATTCAATTCAATTCAATTCATCTTTATTTGTATAGCGCCAAATCATAACAAAGATCATCTCAAGGCACTTTAC